>JAMWET010003010.1:502500-614793 GCA_024036415.1 Prochilodus magdalenae
GGAGCTAGCCTGCAAGCAGTATTGTGAGAGAACTTTGTGTGGACAACTATAAAATACACAAGATCTCATCGTAAGCTTCTGTGTAGCATTAAAACAAACAGAAAACAGCTAACAGTCTACGATTGGTTCAGTTCCGTAAAGCAAATTATGGCCACCAGTGGCAGCCCAGCAGAATGCAGCAGGTCAAAGTGGATGAGTACCTTCAAGCCTGGAACACACACTACAGCCATGCCTACATGAATGTTATGCCTTAAAACAGAAAAGGGTTTTTGTTGTGTTATGTAGTCAGCCACCTCTCTCCTATCAGAGGGGGTTATGGGTTCTTTCAATATTTACTTTGAGACCTTCAGTTGTAACACTGTTAAAATTAACCATACCATGTGGAAACTGTACTTTAACCCAGGTGTACAAGTCACACAGCTCTCACTATGAGGTATTTACAGGCTTCAATACAGCCATATATATTTCAGGCACAAAGAGTAAAATTATGTAAATAAAATAGTGTGAATTGTGAGACATATGTCACACATGTATGTACACACTACTCAATGATAAAGAATTATATTGCATTACAAATAGCTTCTTTTATGAAGCAAAATCAGTGTACAGTCTTTGGAAATATCTTCCTGATTACTTTATAACACTGAAGTTGTCTTTGCTATGGGGCTACAAAAAGCACATTCTACTGGGGCCTGTTTAACAACATAAAAACAATGTCCCCTCGACAGGCCATGCCCCATTTATTTCCTACACAATTAATAAAAAATAAGATCAACAACAAAAAATGACAGCTATGTGTAATCAATCATGTAAATCAATTCCAGTATAAATCAAAGCCTCTTTAAAATATCATTGCTGTCGAAAGTTGTACCAAGTTGTTCGGTACCTTCTTCTCATCTGTGAGGTCCAGGGATTCTAGCTTGGTGCCCTGGTGGGCTGCGTAGATTTCAAGCAGGTTATCAAAGTTGGTGGTGAGGACAAGTGCCCCACTTTCCATCAGCTGGAGCACCGACCGCAGCAGGTGTTTCCCCGCATGCTCCATCTTACATTCCAAATCGTCAAACACTTCATACAGGCAGTCCTTGAAGAAGGTGGAACGCACGTTTCCAGTCCTCTATTCACAAACAGAAACATAATGAAGGGAGTGTTTAAATGAAAACAACAGAAATGAAAAACCTAAATGCTGTTCTAGCACGATTTAAAGGACCACCCTAGATTGTTTTTCAGCCCAATACTTATAATACATATGTTGCTCCAAAATGTGTGTGGCCCCTTCAGCGTTAAAGGTGCCTGCATGAGATACACATACCATTGGCACTTACTGCACCCCATACCATGACAGAGACTGGCTTTTGAACTTTGCATTGATAATAACTGGGACTGTCCTCGTGGTCTCTTTGACCCAGAGAACTTGACCTCAATTATTTCCAAAAACATTTAGTGAGAACACAGCACAAGATTCCACCTTCTTTCAGACGAATATACAATATTTGACATGACAATGTGTGTGGAGCACGCACACAACACTACGCCGATGATGTATGATGACACTTTTCACCCTGGAAGCTAGTCCTACCTCAGAAAGAACAAACTATATTTATTTATTGCTCTTTGGCTGCAGAATTTATTAAATGTCCTAAAAAAATATTTAGCAAATGCTTACTGATGTAACTTTGCAACATCAACGGCAGCATGCACTTATATACTCTGAAACACCAATCAGACTCCAATGTAAAGTTGTCATAGAATGAATCAAACACGTTTAAATATCTGATCGTGATTTTTAGGGCACAAATCTTTTTTGTTTCCAGCTAATCCTGAAAGCCCAGCACAAAAGGAGAACAAAGAGTTCTTTTGGGTTTTTTTGTTCTTTTGTTTTTCTGAAGAAAAAAAAAACAAAAAAAAAAAAAAACAAAACAAAAAAAAAACAGATCAGTCCACGTTTTTTGGGGTAAATCTAGTCAATAATAAGTGTGATTTAAGTAAATTAATTTTCTAAGCTATTTTAAAACAATTAAGATGTGAAAAATTCAACACTTCTATATAAAAAAAAATAAAAAAAACTCTGTGGACAGTTTCTTGCTGCATCCACATCAGTAAGTCTAAAATCTACCATGCAAAGAGGAAACCAAACATAACCACGATCCAGAGACGCAGCCGCCTTCTCTACATTCTGTTAATTCTAAACCAATAGAATGCCTTTCAGAATTTTAATTTGTTCTCTGGTGTCTGAATAGAAGGTGTGGGACTTTGGTTGGGATTTCACATGTCCATTTACATCCGATGATCGAGTCCCTAGTATGAAAAGAGCTGTTCTTCATTTACACAAACATTTACATGCATCTTCGAGTGTGTGTGTGTGTGTGTGTGTGTGTGTGTGTGTGTGTGTGTGTGTGTGTGTGTGTGTGTGTGTGTGTGTGTGTGTGTATTTACACACATACCACACACATACACACTGAATTAATCATCAAAAAACCCACTAAATTGGTCAATAGTGACATCACTAGAAGCAACTAAGATAACATTACTCACTACTTAAAAGATAACAGAGATTACACAAATTCTCAGCCAAATGAAGGCTTTTCCTTTCCCCAGGAAGACTAATAATATAGTCATGAAGAAATAAATGATTTAACAGTTTCCACACAAAAGAACTATTATACAGAATATTTATCTTCTCATACAAAATTACATCCAGAGACAGGCATATTTATCACCTTATGCATTAAAAAGCAAATCGCAAAATTTTTAAGATTAGCCTCCTTGCTTCATTCAGTCACTTGTTCACAGCGCTCATGAAACTAGGTTAACCTACTAAGGTCCTGTGGGATTTCAGAATGTTAAACCAGGGCACCGCATCCAAAACATTATCAGTGTCTCAAAACTTGTGCACTGATTGAGTACTGAGGATCACACAGGCAAAATTCAGTACAGCTTTAAGGTTGGTCTTTGTTGTCCTATTAGGTAATCCATGAATAACAGACATATTCAGACATGCCGAAATATTGTTACTGAACAGTTCAGCAATAAAATGTAGAACTGTTAATCCACCTAATCACAACACAAACAGCTGAAGAACGAATGTTTAAACTGTGCCATTCAGTGAGTGAACATCAATAACACTGAGGGCACATGGCCCTGAGATCACCAGGCCTTCAATGAAAACACAGTTTACACATTGTCTAGCCTACGATTCATATGTTCACATAAACACAAGAAAACAAGTTCAGATAAACTGATTTTAATGACTGAACTGACATAATTACAACATACACAGGCTGGATTTTCCCCCTGGATTTTAAACCTACTAGCTTCCAATCAGGAAGACAAACTTATTGATTAGCAACATAGAAATCAACAAGAACCTGTCAAAAGGGAATGATGTCTGAAGCATGTAACAAAACCACTTATCTAATATCTGAGGACTGGCATTTACTTATCAATTGCTTATTTAAGTCAGCCATGTTTGATTTTAAAAGAGACTAAACAAAGGCTATTTAATTTCAGGCAAATCTCTGGGCAGTAGGCCAAGTGATATTACACTGTAGTCTATGAATGTCCTTTAAAATTCAACAGATAAGTGGGAATGCTTTTCATTGTGGAGATTACACAATAGAAAGTACAGTAAAACTTACACACACATCAAGAACTAAAACCAGGGTTTAACCATCTGCTCACAAAAAGTAAAGGGAATCACTGTAGAGAAAGGATTTAGAACTTATTGAATGAACTTATTCAATTAAAAAAATAATAAATAAACAACAACAACTGAAATTAGGAAGCTCAATTGAATCTAAGTATATCTGTGGATTCTCTTCCTTTAAACCTAAAATAAGTGTCAAATGAATCAAAATGAATTAAAATTTCCATTATAAAACATTTTTGTATGTTAACATATTCTCAAAGTCTAAAACAGTTATAGTCTGTTAGCAAGTTCATTAAAGCTTGCCAAACTCCTTTACAGTACCAAGTCCAGGGTGAAGGTTTATGTAAAGCTGTATGCTAATTCTGAGGCAATATCATATTTTAAACTGAAAATGTCATCCCATGTCTTTAGTAATTTTCCCCCTATAATTATATACATTTTTATAATTTTTTACCCACCTCCTATCTGAAATAGCACCGCTCAGCTAATTTGTCAGTTAGACTTATAACAGCAATTCTACATATACTTTAAATAAAATAAGGCATACTTCAAATTTTGGCACCCCTAATTCAAAACACATCCCTGATAATAATGCATTGTAGTGTAATCACTGATAAGCACCTTCAACCCATGTCTATAAAGAACAAGGCTATTAAGAACAAAACAGCTCTTAAAAAAAAAACACTGTCTTACAGTACGTCTCTTACCGGAGAGCATTCACCTGTTTTTGCCACACACACACACACACACACACACATATATACACACACACACACACACACACACACACACACACACACACACACACATATATACACACACACACACACACACACACACATATATACACACACATATATACACACACATATATACACATATATAACTATAACTTTTAAAGATTCCATAATAATAAATTCCGTAAATATATACATATACATGGCTTGTTTGTATAGTAGCAGACTGACATTTATTTTGCTGTTTACTTGAGTGGTCTGTTTGTGTGTGTCTATAGGGTGACCCTAATAAAACTGTAACATGTGGTGCAAAAACTTTTAAAGATTCCATAATAAAAATGTACCTATTTGTAAAGCTTCTGCACCACATGTTACAGTTCTATTAGCGTTACCCTATACACACACAAACATAGAACACTCAAGTAAACAGCAAAATAAATGTCAGTCTACTACTATACAAACAAGCCTTTAATTAAGAGCCTTTATGTAGTACGGCATTTCTCTTACCGGAGAGAGTTTCTGAATGAGGTCATGAGCAACATGCACCAGGTTTTTGTCCTCCTGTAGACTCTTCTGAAAGCGCCTACTTTCCTCCTCCTCAAGCAGGTCAAAATCATTGGCAGCATCCAGTAGTGCTTGGATAAGGCCTTTCCAGGAACGCAGTGCTGGAACCTGGGGAGCTACAGCTGAACTCACTCCTGTGCCAATAACCAGGACCAACTCTGGAGCACGTTTGGTCTTCAGGCTGGGCAACAACTTTCTGTAAGGAAATCAGTGTTGTTTACGCCGGAATACACACAGTAGGAAAGAGGAGGAGGGAGTAGTACTGAGTAATCACAGAAAAAAAATGCAAATGGATGGGGAAAAAAATCCTTAAAGGTGACATAGAATAGAAAACTAAATTTACATTGGCATAGTTAAATGAGGAGATCACAGTACACAGAATTGACATAAAATGGGTTGATTTCAAAATCCTAAACTATTACAGAACAGTCCTAACTCCTAACTAAAGCTGTTAGTTGTCAAATTTCACTGTGCACAGTTTCTCTGTGGGGAACATCAAGCAACTTTACTTTACTTTTACTTTAACTTTATTAGCATCACAAGCTTAACAGCAACCTGTAAGTACAGTCATGCTGTGTGACTATCCAGTGTTTGCCAGCTAAAGTGGATCATCTTAAACTGAACTATTCATAGTGAGGAACAACTTTTGTTCGCTATGTGTTGATGTTGAGATCAAAAGCAAGAAGCCATTATGGGTAACGTTAGCAAGCTCCAAGTAATTAACATTAGCATAGCCAATAAAAGAGAATGAACACCTTGTGATGATGTAGAGCTACACATCACCAGTGTATATTATAAGATGTATATACTTACCGATATATACCCGTGACTAGTCTTTACCCATATGGTCTAAAAGAGTAATGAGAGCGAAACTCAGGCTTTTACTTACCTGGGCTAGTCTAACCTCTGCAGAAGGGGAGGGGGTACAGAAATTGTACTATGTTAAACCTGTATAGAGATGTGCACATTGTATAATGAATTTAAAGACAACGAAGTCATGACTTACAAAATGAAGTAATTAACTGTGAATTGGCTAATCACTTGTTGTTCATCGTTCTTGTTTACCTGAGGTAAGAATGGAATAATCTGGGGGAGGGGCTAATTAAATATAACGTCGTGCAACAGGGATAATGGGGTCACTTTTGCCTAAACGAACAGGCTAAGAGTATTGAACGAGAGAGTTGTGTGACTTTGCAGTCATTAATCTGGTTACCTCTGTATATAGGGTTTGTTATATGTCGTTTTGTTTTTCGTCCAGTGCACGTGCTTGTAAATAACTGTCTGTGTCGTGTGAACAAATGTGAAGGGAAAGTATCTCAGTTCTCGTGCCGGCCAACTTTTTCCAGGCCCTTAGGCCTCTCGCCCGACACTACCCATAGGGTGTGGGCCATGCACATAATTACAAATGGTGGCAGCGGTATACAACCACGTTTGTCCGCAAGCGGCGACAACAAGCGCAGAACGCGCAGCTCCATAAACAGTAACGGCGGCAATAAGAGGCAAACAGTTTCAACCACCGCCAGCGGGGGCGGTGGCTCCCAAGAAACCCCCAATCACCCAACCCGAGCACACAAACAGCAGCGAAGAAGAATGTGAGTCGTCCTCAGCACATCTGTTCACTGAAAGTGCAACGGAGATCGCTCACCTGCGGCAACTGCTCCAAGGCTTCATCGACGTCCAGCAGCGAAAAGATGAGGAGCTGCAGAAAGAAGCGAAGAGGCAGGACCAGCGGTGACGGTCGTTGCAACACCAGTTCGGGCTTCTGCAGGAAGAAGTCCGGCGAGGCCAAAGAGGAGCGCAGCAGGATGCGGAGGCTCAGCAGTCACAAGCAGCGCACGCCAGAATATACAGACCGGTGGCACCAGACGTGATGGTACACGCGACGGAGGGAGAGCACATGAGGCCAACGCTGACAGCATTGCCAAGGCCCCCTCAACTAAACGACTCGGATGACGTGGAACACTACTTTGTAATGTTTGAGCGCCTCGCGCTAGCGCCTAGCTGGCCGAGAACGGACTGGGCTTTTCATCTAGTCCCCTTGCTGGAAGGAAAAGCAGAAGCGGCCTATGTCGCTATGTACGCGGATGAAATCAATGACTTTAAAGCAGTGAAGGTAGCTATTCAAGAAATTTGAGATCAACCCAGAGACTTACAGGCAGCGTTTTCGCAAGGACAGTATTTTAAAAGGCGAAACGCCAAAGGAACTGTTTACCAGGCTCATGGGACTTTGAGAGATGGATGCGTCCAAGAGAGAAAAGCGAGGCAAGAGCAGTACAAGTCCAGCAGTGAAGCTAAAACTCAGATGCTTTAGCTGTAACCAAGTAGGCCATAAAAACAGTGAATGCCCAAACCTATGCACTAGCTCTAACCGTCTTTACTACGTCTCCAGGAGAGAAAACTCCTTTATCACACAGGATAGCAGCAATGACACAACAATTCCAGTCAAGATAGAAGGCAAACAGTACAAGGCTACTTGTACTAGACATGGGTGCAAGTCAAACTCTAGTCACCCAAGCGTGTCTAGAAAACCTACAGTATAGCCTCACAGGGAAGTAAAGGATAAAATGCATTCATGGTGATAAAGGTCTACCCAACAACTGAAATTAGCATTTCAATCAAGGGTCAGAATTACCTGGTAAACGTAGGAGTAGTACATAAAGCTCCGTATTCTGTAATACTAGGAAGAGACATCCCCATACTGGTTGACCTGCTAAATAAAAAGCCAGTGAGCACAGCTGAGGTTATGGTGGTGACCAGGCAGCAAGCTAAGGGCACAGCTAAAGAAAATGCTAAATTGCTTAATGAACTGCCCTATGCTGAAGAGCCTAGACAGAAAAAGACTAGGAGGGAAAAAAGGAAAGGCAAGGTTAGGGGTACAAAAGTCAGAGAAGAATTAAGACTTCCCTGCGAATGGTGACATCAGTTTACCCCTCAATTTTGAGCAGCTTCAGAGTCAGGATGACAGTCTAAAGCCACTATGTGATAAAAGTAAACAGCACAGTGACTGGACAAAAGGAGGTTGCCATTTAACTGTAAAAGCAAACAAGCTATACAGAGTCACTGAAAAGGGAGAACAGTTGGTACTTCCACAAGGTCTCAGGGAGGAGGGTCACTCGGGTCCTAGGGCAGGTCATTTTGGGCAAGCTAAAACTTTTAGCTGTATTGCACACAGGTTTTATTGGCCAGACCAATATGCTGATGTTGTTAAATTCTGCAAAAACTGCCCAGAGTGTCCCAGAATCTCAGAGAAAGTCAGACAGGGTTCCTATAGTGAATATGCCTATAATAGATGTTTCATTCTCGCACATATCAATGGATGTCGTGGGGCCAGTTCCAGGATCGGCAACTGATACATCCTTGTTGTGTGTGATTATGCCACAAAGTACCCAGAAGCATTTCCACTCAAAAAAGTAAAAACATGCCAGATCGTCAATGCTCTTATACAGCTCATTTCAAGAGTAGGGATCCCTAGAGAGATACTGACAGATCAGGGCACTAACTTCACTTAAATTCATGAAAGATGTGTACAGCTTGCTAGGTAGTAAAGGTAATCACACCACGCCATATCACCCTCAAACTGACGGTTTGACTGAATGCTTAACAAGACCCTGAAGCAGACCCTGAGAAAACTGGCAAACAGCAACGGAGCTGACTAGGACACGTGGCTGCCATATGTTCTGTTCGCATACCACTGAATGGGGTGTCAGCTTTTGATCCTTACCCCATGCCAATCAATGAGGCAGCCTTACAGCAAATCCAAGCAAGTGCCATCTTGCTTGTAAGGAGGTCTCATACCTGGGTTATATCCTGGGTGGGGGACAAATACGACCCCAAGTGGACAAGGTCGAGACCGTGAGAGGACCGCTGCAGCCCACTACAAAGAGGAGGGTGCACTCGTTTTTAGGTCTTGCGAGATGGTACCGCAGATTCGTCCCCAATTTCTCGACCACAGCAGCACCACTGACTGAATTGACAAAGAAGGACATGCCACAAAGAGTAAAATGGACTCAGGACTGTGAAAATGCTTTTAATGAACTTAAGAACGCTTTGTGTGGGGAACCAGTTTTAGCCAGCCCAGACTTTTCCAAACCATTTCTGGTTCAGTCTGATGCGTCAGGCCTGGGAATGGGGGCTGTCTTGTTGCAGGATGAGGGTGAGGACCGAAGACCCATCCTGTACATTAGCAGGAAACTGTTCCCGAGAGAGGCCAGGTATTCCACCATTGAAAAGGAGGCTCTCGCCATAAAATGGGCTCTTGACTCAAAGTACTATTTGTTGGGCAATGACCTTGTTTTGGAGACTGACCATAGGGCTTTGCAGTGGATCAGGAGGATGAAAGACTCCAAGGCCAGAGTCATGCGCTGGTATCTTTCATTGCAGCCCTATTGTTTCGACATTCAATACAGAAAAGGCTCCCAGAATGTGACAGTCGATTTCCTTTCTTACCACTGGGAAGGTGTCGAGCTTAAGGAGGGGGGTGTGTGATGTAGAGCTACACATCACCAGTGTATAAAATGTGTATATACTTACCGATACTTACCCGTGACTAGTCTTTACCCGTATGGTCTAAGAGACTAATGAGAATGAAACTCAGGCTTTTACTTACCTGGGCTAGTCTAACCTCTGCAGAAGGGGAGGGAGGTACTGAAATTGTATTTAGTTAAATCTGTATAGAGATGTGCGCATTGTATAATGAATTTAAAGACAACAAAGTCATTACTTGTAGAATGAAATAATTAACTGGGAATTGGCTAATCACTTGTTGTACGAAAATGTTTTTATATTCATTGTCCTTGTTTACCCGTGGTAAGAATGGAATATTCTGGGCGAATGGGGTCCAATGCGTCCAGTGTACGGGCTTGTAAATTTGTAAATAGCTGTCTGTGTCGTGTGATTAAATGTGAAGGAAAAGAATCTCAGTTCTTGGGCCGGCCAACTTTTTCCAGGCCCTTAGGCCTCTCGCCCGACACTACCCATAGGGTGTGACACATCGGAGTAGAGCTCAGTCGAAAAAGGGAAAAGCACTTGTTACATTTTAGGGCCAAAGCATAGGCGTGTAAATAAATGTCTAAAAACATATCTGGGCCTTTTCTGGGCCCCAACCAAAGTTACACAACTTCTATGCAGACATCAAAGAACAATTTAAAATGATAAAACTTCAGAGAACCACTTATATTTAATTTTTTACTCTATCACATAAGACATGTTTTCTATGTAATGAATAATTATAATTATTTAATTATAATTACTAATAATTTCAGGCTGTAACAAACTTTGTCTTATTTTAAGGATGACCAAAGGTATCCTTGCCCCACCAACACTGAGATCATACAGCAACTTTTTATAATGGAGCCATTTAAGGGCCTTTCGAGAGCCAATGTTAGTAAATGAGCTAACAGATGGATTTCTTGTGGGGCCATTAACAGATCTAGCGGAGTTCTCCGTGTGTAGTGTAGACTAGCATAATAATAATAATAACAATATTATTATTATTATTATTATTACTACTATTATTATCATCATCATTATCATCATCTTAGACTAGTAAGTACAAACACCACACCATTTTATTTCTAAAAAACATTATTACCTGGCTTTTTTAGCCAGTGTTTCACCATCTTCAGAATCAGGAGCAGGTCGCTTCTCTGTCTTCACATTCACAACAGAGGCCATTCCACTCCTACAAGAGAAACAAGTTCAAGCCCATTACTAAGAGCACAAACCCAGATGTGTTCACTAACTTACTTCTTGACAAGGCCACTCAGGTGATAGGGGCTCTTGTGCGTTACATCCATCCCAGCAGTGCAAGCAGACAGACAGGTAATCCTAATTGTTCTTTGTCGTCAAGCCTCAGAAGGGAACGGGATTAGGGAAAACTACGTCACCACAGCCTTTACATCCAGTCATTCCTGGAACCAGCCAGAAAAAAATCTAGCCGCTCCTAATAGATCTACGGCTGCGTCCCAAACCATACACTTCCACACTTCACAGACTACACTAATGAAGGCTCTTTTAAAGGCGAAGCCCTACACTCTTTAGAACCGGAGAGTGCGGTTTGGGACGCGGCCTATGTTCGGGCTGACTCCGTCCACCTGCGCTCTTCGCGAGGTGACAGAAAATCTTCTCTAAATTACAGGAAGTACAAAAAAGGGTTTCTGTGGCAAAATGCTACACTCTGAGCTACTGACAGAGTTGACTTGCAGCCTGCTCTTTATCAACGCTGTGATTTGTCGTTTGGTGACGTGTACTTTCTGCGAAAATCACTTCCATACAAATAACTGGGCTCCGTGACGTTGTCAGATGCAGTATTTCATGCAACTTCTGCCACGGACTAACAATAAGCTAGCCAGGTGATGCTAGCGCGGTATTAACACTACACCTTTATGATATGCCAGCTCAAGTAGTATAGCATAGTAGTCTAGCTAACTAACTAATGATTCACGACCTGGGGTATACTGCTATTCGTAGTCTATCTGGAAACTGAAATAAAGAGCAGAGAACTCTTCGAAACACTTTACACTGCTAAGTTAACGGACCTTCACAGAGAGTGGCTAAGCTAATAACCTAGCTAACGTCATGTAGCTTGCAAACCACCTGTTCTCCGGCTGTACTGACCCTGAGCTGTATGGCAAGAGTCCACGCTGTTAGCCTCACCGTCTTTAACGCAGAGCCAGCTAAATCAACAATCTATGCGACTACACCATTTCACTTTCAAACTATTACACCAAGTGTCATAGCTAGACGAACATATTAGCACGGGAGCTAATAAGCTAACAAAACCTGCCTAGCTAAAAGACAAAAGCAACAGAGAAGTTAGAAACGCAGCTGAAAAGGATAGACTGCCGTCATTTGTTTATAGGCAGCATAGCAGTTCAGATGGCGTTCACTGGTGGTTTTCTAACACCACGTTTTGTTAAACTTTAAGGAAGTTTTAAACTTCGCTTACCCAGGTGGAAAAAACTTGATTCCGGATTCTTTGAACGTCAGTTGGATAAAGGATCCTTCTGTGGTGTTTGAGTCAGCGGAAGAAAAAGCTCATTTTTGTCGTTCAACCCAGTAAAAACAGACTGTTCTCGGTTATATATGCATTATTGGTGTCTATAGATAATCGATGGGTTTTCGGTCCGTCCAGCTGCGTGTACAGAAGAGAGTCCTCGCGCGAGTACCTGTCCGGTTACATGTGTCCACGCATTGTACGGTAATTACCGCGTCTACGGTTTGCAGCGTAACTCCCTTTATTCAGTAAAAGACGATGAATAGATCGCCGCACTGTAAATTCTAGCTGCCTCATCTATCCCACTTACACTGTTATTAACCAAACAGCGACTTAAACCGAGCCCAGATTTGAAACTCCTCCTTCCTTCCTTTTGGTTTATACAAAGAGGAGGGAGGGAAGGCAGCGTGTTATTCAGTAGTTACACTAGAAGTATAAATTACAGCGATTCGTGATACACATTTGCAGTGAAGTATGTAAAACACACGTGTTATATATATTAAAGTTACTTTTACAGACAGAACGAATAGGTCAATTATTTGCGGAGACAGGAAAAATCAACAGATGGTGGGAGTAGGGTCTGCAAACCAGACCCTGCAAATGTTCAAATGCTCCTTTTATAGCAGGCCAGCGTCACTAAAGTGCAAAGTCAGACAATGTCCCCATTTAACTGTTAAGGCCCCCTCCGCCGTCCCCCATAAACTAGTTAATAGTAGGCAGTAGACCATTTTGGACATGACATGGTGTACCCATGTGAAATGAGGCAGCAGTAGGTTTATGACTCCTTTACATGGGGACAGTTGTGCATACCTGGGGATCTAGTCAGTTAATTACGCTGATTTAACCAATGTTGTTCAAACAGGATGAGGTTGACATTTTAGGCTCTGCAATTGTACATCATTAAGTACCCTGTTTTGCCACCAAACTAAATAGACTGGAGTCCTAAAATCTTGTTCCACCCCCTCTCCTGTTAGGACTGTAGTCCTTCATATTTGATGGCTTTCAAGACTGAAATATTTATCACATAAATACAGCTTGCTGTTTTTTGGTTTTCTCGTTTCATCTGTCTGACAGAGCCCAGTCTTTTTTAATAACTGGTTTCAGAGTTATGACTGCTCATTCAGGATAATGAGTATACACACATAGCCCAAATGGGGTACTTCTGGATCGGTACTTAATCTCAGTGTATTTGATTTTGGGATCTAGAGCAGTAGAATGTAATTATTTGTGGGACAATGCAAAAGAAGAAAATGTATGGATGATGGTTTTCATCAGTTTTGGGTCATGCACTTTCTTAAATATGCTCTCACATAATTCCAGAGAATGTCAGTTTGTTGATAAAGTGAGTCCAAACAAAAATATAAACCATAAAACTCTGCTGTGTGTTACTGTGCATGTATTCCAAGTTAGAAAATGAGCAAACAGCAGGATTTCCAGCTTTCACTGTTAAGATCACATCCTCAAAAAACATAGCATTGGTTTCTTTAAAGACATTTGCTCAAGTGGCAGATGGGTGTCATACAGGATCATACAGGCTGCATTACTTCATGTTAAGGCCTTTGGTGTCAACTTTCAAAAATAAATTTGATTAAAAAAATTCATTAATTTTGACTAATGCTTGCTTAAAAAAATATGACCGCCAGGTGGTAGTGTATTGCAAGAGACAAGTTTTAATTACTGAGTAGTGCAATCTTCAATGTCCAGCTGCAACAGAAGTCTATGAATGTATTGTTTTATAAACAAGAGTTTTTCCCCATTCACCAATTAGAGCTCAGCTCCACTATCCGTCACAATATTCTCAAAAAAGTTACGACCAATCATAGCGACAGAACTAATATTTCTGCTGATTAAATGCTGATTTAATAATCTAATAAAAACATTTACAACTCCCTTATCAGTGACATGCTTTAAAATGTCTAATCTTGTTGTCATTAAATAAATATTAGGATGCAGCAAAGGCAACTTTTCTCCCATTTTCAGGCAATTAAAAGAAAGATAAAAGGTAACCATTCAAGTACTTTTCCTACTTTTCCTACTTCCTTAAAAACACTCCAAATGAAAACACACAAAAAACAAAATAGCAAGAAAAAGTATTGTTTTTTTGAGACCTTGGTTTTGATTAGCATTGAAAACCGAGCAGATTTTCCAGCCTCCTTTGGTTTCCCTGTCTGTTCATACCTAACACAACGCTTTGGGGATTCTAGGTAGAGCACTGCACTGAGTGATTCTACACAGATATCGAACCATCTCTGAAGTTGGTTTTTCCTATGAGAACATTAAGCAGCACTGCCTTGCCCTCTCTGCACTCCCTCTGGGCCTCTTTTACAATCTCATCAAGCCGCGACTCGTCCTCACGCCCAACGAGGTGACCTTTGCCTCCATACCCATCAGCAACGATGTGGTAGTCTGAACAGAAAAGCAAAACAGGAAAGAATTTTAGATAACTTCTTCCATAACCATTCACACAAAGTACTACTACACTACTAACAGTTTCATTCAGTACTTAAAAAGGGTAAAGGAAGTAAAAGGAACTGGGATAAAATAAAAGATTTGTGATTACCTTTTAAAAGGATTTCTTACCCACCCCAAGAGAACTGAATTAATTACAGGGCTGGCTATAGTTTGTGTGCTGTTCTAATGTAAATATTCATCATCAAGTCTTTCCAGGTCAAGGCAATTTGTTAAGCAAACACATGAAACTGTGTATATCCAAAATAACACTATATAGAGGCACTACAGGTGTACAATCACACATCCTAAAAATGATACACTACTTTAGTGTTTTAAGTAAAACATTTTACCTGTAAAAGCAAGGCCACAAGCTACATTGCTGCCCAGAAGGGGGACTTGTTCCCTGGAGATCTGACTCCAACAAGCATCATTTCCAACTACGGCAATTACAGGAGTCTGGCATGGGAGACCAATAGAGTTTATGACACAAAAGCATATGATGGTTCACAAATGAGGCAAAAAACATGTTATGCAGTTATTAAGTTATAAAATAGCATTCATAGTCTACTGTTATTATAAAATGGATCAATCAATGTCAGCATGAAGTAGCTGTTAAGTATCCGTCATTTTGTATTCAAATACCACAAACATTTAGCAATTGTTAACTTATTTATCTAATTAATTTCTCAAGTAGTATGAATTGCTTTTCTGAGCAAATATGTGGTTTGGACTGTTGCTATGAGTGTCATGCTTGTCATACCTTGTGTCTGGTGAAAGTGTCAAACTCTGCCACAGTGTAACCTAAGGAACCATCACCATAAACAATCCATACCTGTGAAGACAGTGTTAGTTCATGAAAAAAAAAAATTGTTTGAGCACATTATCAGATCATAGAGGAAGTCAAAAACAATCAATATTACTTGACCCTATTGAACAGTGAAGACAGATTGTGTGTTACCTCTGAATCAGGACAGCAAAGCTTTGCTCCGAGGGCAAACCCTCCTCCAACACCTAGAGTTCCAAAAGCCCCTGTACAAAACAATAGCATGTGTTCATGCAAGTGGGAGGGGTGATCATGCTACACTGAAAACAAGTGATAAATGACGCGTTTGTTTATCTTTCACGTGTTTGTTTATCTTTTTAATACACGCTATCACATGGACAACCCTTTTTAAATGTAATTTTTTTTAATCTGGCAAACTCTCTTGCCTTGATCGATCCTTGCATAACCTTTGAACATTCCTCATTGTAAATTGCCACTTGCCTAACTTTTTAGGAAATGTGTTGCAGGGTTCAATTTGAGGATTAGCATGTATTTACAAAAGCAATGAAGTAACACAAAATATATTGTCTTGGTACTTTTCCCCCTTATATACAACTCAAATAGGTTTTATAAATCACGGAATTTATCTTAATTATGGTTTTAGGATTTTATTTTATATAAATTATAGGATTTTCAATGTTGTTCTGCAAATATTTGAATACAATAATTTATGCAATTACTAGCCTGGTCATGGGACACCTCCTGCATTCTTCACTGTTTTCACTACTCCCAACACACCTAAGCTGCTAAATAACAATCCCCTCCCAAGACCCTAAACCTAATCTAACTCTAACCCTAACCCTAACCCTAGGTGTTACATAAACCACAAAAATGTGCACTCCAGGGTATGGAAGAAGTGACTTACAGTACAACAACAAAACATTTTTAAGAACCTTATAATGCAGCCAACAATTACTGACAGTATTGGTAAACATGCAACAAGGAAGGCTCTCAAAATGGCTCAGTTGTTTTTCAGTCATGTCTTCTAAATTTAAACTTTCAATGAGATTTCATGGCATCCATGCATTCAGTTTGTCAAGATAACAGATAACAAGTTCTTTAATAATTAGAGAGAACATTTGTGGTGCACAATGCCATTAGAAAAGCAGTGCAGAAAAGCAGACCTCCACACCTCTACAAACCATTCAAATTTTGAGAGATGCTTTGGATCACTATCCTCTTAGAAGATTCAACATGACATTGGCAGTGTTCTTAACCATAAGCTTGTACAGGTATATGTAATGATATTAATAGTGAACCATGTAATGTATTCATAGGGTTGTAAAATTAATGTATGCGAGAATAAAAACAGTCATGGCCGAAAGTGTGTGTACATATATATGTATATTATGCAGTCCACTTTATCATATACGTGACAAGGGTTTACAGAAGTTTAAAACTACTTTGTTATTATAGTACATTGTGGCTATTGTCTCTTTTCTGACCTGGGTCCAGCCAGCGGAGTGGGCCACGTGGTTTCAAGATGTAGGCAGCACTGCCTACAAAGTCCCCTCCATCCGCAACAATGATGCTGTCCTCTGACATGAGCTCATCTACGCAGTGCAGGACTTGTAAAGGGTTTAGGTGCCTCTCAGTCTTCTCATCTGCCTTAGCTCTACCATAGATGTATCAGTAGACATAATGAAAACCAAAAATAAACAGAAGATGGACAGGTTTGACAAACAAAGCAAAATAGCATCACAAGAGCAGAGCAAAACTGATTCTGACAGTCTGTGACAAAAATACTATAAACGTGGGAACTACATCACAAAGCGAAATCATTTACCTGTTAGCCTTCTCTTTGACCTTGTCCCCATCTTTAAGACTCTGAAGCCAATCCTCAGGAAACTTATGTCCTGCCAGGCCCTTAGACAGACGGCACAAGAAGGAACCCACGTCACCTGAACAAGTGATAAGTGAATGTCAATTATCTATGATACTACATAACAATTAGAACAAACTGTCAGTTTACTACAGAGCAATACATGCTTATTGGAATAAAAATGCTAAAAAATTTAAGCATAATTGTAGGCTTTAGTCTATTGGAGATTGTAGCAGTTGATCCAGACGTTACCCTGAATGGCCAGCGAGGGTTTCCAGAATATGTCAGAGTTCTTCAGTAGTTGACTCTTGTTCCGGTTGACCGCAATAATTTTACTGCGTCTGTTTAGCACTCTGCCGTAACTCAATCTGAAGTCACAAACTGTCCCTATAAAACAAACAAAGTATGTTCCTATGTAAGAATAAGTCCAATAATCATGTAAAGAAACAAACATGCATTATTTTTTTAGTTACTTTCACGAAAACCAAGTCTTAAAACTGTCTCTCTCACTTGGTATTACTTACCTGCCAGCAGCACCAAATCAGCCTCTTTGAGGGCTTCTCTTCTGTTCTGTCTAATATGCAGAGGACTGTCCTTTCCAAGCATCCCTCGAGACATCCCCCCCAGAAAGCAAGGAATGTTTAGAGACTCCAGGGCTTTCCTAGTAAAGGTAGTTTAAAACAGATTTTACTACTTTATTACTAACACCCAACTTACTAGCTGATCTTATTTTTATTATAAACACCATGTCTTACATTCTTTCATTTAGTGTATTATTCTATGCATATAAAGAAAGCTGAAAGTCCTTAAGTCATGTTTTATAGTAGCAAAGAATAATGTAACATACTTGCAAATGCTAGCAAAACATTACATATATATTTTCTGTCCTTTGACAAGGACAGGAAGATCATTAACTATTTAAATACTTTAACCTTGAATGGTTACTGCTGCACATCCCTAGTGCAAACCTCGCAGAAACTAAGCCAGGGTATCCGGTGTCTTTATTCAGTCTATGCAGGCACATGGTTTATATTATTATTTACAAGAAATGCTGGTGCACTGCTAAGGAGGGCTAATAAATTAGACTAGGCTCAGAATTAAAGACGCAGAGGCAATTATGCATGGATAGGATAAAAGCATGACACGATTAAAGTACATACCCAGACACCATGCTACAGTGCTACATGCTACTTCAGTGTAGAATATGTATGTTGCCAATCTGTGACCATCTTGGTTTTCTTAGCATCTAAATTAAAACTGAAATTGAAGTCTGTATTATCATTATTAGATCCAAGACAATATTATTAATTCTTAACAGTATGAACTTTACAAGTATTAACCTAGGCACCTTTAAATAACCCAGTGTGTGTTGTATTCCTGTGCACAGTACACACACTGCAGTACATATTAGTGCCCGAGTATTTGGATATGCCTTCATTGGGCAGGTATTGGTTTTTAATTTTGGGGTTCAGATATTCATATTTTTTTTCTTTTTTTCCTTTAAAGGGGAACTGCAAAATACACTTTACCAAGCTTACTCACAATATTACGCTTTAGTTTAGGTTGGTGGCGGTATGAGAAAACCTAAATAATCACAGAACCTGTTAACATTTTCACAGATGCCTCCTTGTTTCTTTAGGTACCACTGTGGGTTAAAATGGTTCCATTCTTTCTACTTCAATCCTTTTGTTAACACATCTAGGTCCAAACTTCCAGCCCTAACCGCGTACACTGACATTCCTACAAATGTCAACTGCACGTTTCTTGCAAAGAAGCTACTGATTTGTTTTAGTTCCCTCCCTGTATGTGATCTGATTTTTTTTTTCATCCCAGACCTCAGATAAAATTTTTACTGTAAAATGTAAAAATATCTTAAAGTATCATGATTTATGTTTGTAATATTCCGATCGTATAATTGTACACTGGTTTAAAAGTGCAATAAAGTAAATACAGTTTCAGCATTGTCTTAACTCCACAAAAACATACCTGATTTCATTAGCAGGTGTTGGAGGAAGTGTTGCCTGGCTGCCTAAAAGGATCACTGGCTTCTTAGCCCTGCTCACCAGCTCTATGCATCTTTGAACCTTGGGAAGTGAGAAAGGTCAAAGGTCAGTCAGTGTGGTTAATATGTGCATTATTACTATAACAGCAGTCGGTACACTTTAAAAACTAAAAACTTTTAAAACATGCAAACCGGAAGACCCACATAATTTTATATTTCTGATTATTTACAGCTTTTTAAATAGACAGGAGCCGACAGAAAATTATAAGAGCACAAATATGAACTATTAGTCAGACAGGTTATTTAGATTTGCCCTACATTCTCCAATCCCTTACCTTTACAATGTCAGAACTATATTACAAATTAACATTTCCAGACATTCAGTTTTTTTTTTAATGCTCTTTTCTCACAGTTTTTCACTCCATCTTTTATCCAATACCTTTACTGGACAGCTGATTCTTTTTCATCTTGATACTAGTAAGTGCACATCTACTAAATTAGCACTTATAAAATGCAATAAAATGCTTTTTTTGTTTTGCCCCTGCTAAAAAAACAAAAGAAGCCATTAAAATTTACGTTGGTATTTTAGGCCAATAGTCAGCAATGTGTTTTTCTGATAACACAGTGTAAAGGATCGTAATGGTTTAACAGGTCCTGATTTATGCTTGTCATACGTTATATATGAGCATTTTTCTATATTAAAGCTACAACACTTAATTTGCTACGTTCAGAATGAGCTTTAGGCAGCAAACTTGTCCATCTGTCATTTCTTCACTCTGCTACACCTACACCTTGAGCAACATCAACAAAAAAAGCAATAGACCATGGTTCTACACCAACGTTAATAGCCAGACAACTGAAACTGGACCTCTAGCATTGTAGAAAGACAAGCAAAGTAATTTTGACTAGGATCAGACATAGACCAAATGTATTCCCTAACGAGAGTGTAGTCTGTTTTTTTTTTTTACTTTGGCATATCGAGTAATCATTTGCTAGATCTGACTTCTGCCCAATTGATTTACTGATTAGTGCCCACAAGGGCACCACAAGAATCACGAGTTGGCAAAACACACTTAATGATAGTTTGATGACAGACTTGGTTTGTCATGACTCATATATATTCTACTTTAACTTACGATATGCAAATAATTCTACTAAAAAAAAAACAAAAAAAACATCCAGTCTAAAACATAACTTTGAGGAGGCTAGCCTCACCTCCTGGTCTGTGGCTTGAGGTACACAGACAGGCAAAGGGGAGAGGTCCCTCACTTCCCACGCTCCAGCAAACAGGTTTGAAAGATGGTTGTTAAGATACCTATGAGGGGAGAAAATTCAAGTGGTTCACTCTAGAAAGCATATTGTCTTTTATATTGTTTACTGATTTTTGTTCTTTAACATGTTGGATGATGAGATACTCTCATACCATGCTGTAATTTTGCCCACAATTCCTTTTGGAATGCTTTTAGGTGAAAACTCTTTCTCCACCAGATGAAAGGGATAAAGGGTGTCTATGGGAAACTCGATAAATACAGGGCCTAAAAAATAATCAATTATGTTTTAGGTCATCTTGACGATAATGTACATCACATGAATTTATACACCCATACATCTTGCCTTTACCAGTCATAATAGAATGTAACTTTAAAGATGTTAAAGTCCTGCTTACCTGGGGTGCCCGACTGGGCAATGGCTAAAGCTTTTCTTAAAGTAGGCACTATCTCCCTCACACTCCTTACAGATGCACAGAACTTGCAGAGCGGCTTGAAGAGAGACATCTGGTCAATGTCTTGCAGAGCCCCCCGACCCTGCACACAAACAATAAGTGACAACACAAACAATGCTTTACCTTTACCACATTCTGTCCTCTCTCATCCCAAACAAATTCAAAATTTTAAAGTTTTGATACTGATTGTGACTATGATAATATTTAAAATAAGCAAATTACATTTTATAGTGGGTTTGGTAATCAGATCTCCACTAACATCTCAATATAAACAACCAAATGTAACTGTATGACTTTACTCAGTTACTACATGAAAAAATAATCCATCATTACTCATTGCCAAACAATCACAGTAATCATAATTTTAAAGGCCTGTCCTTGCTTTTAAAAACTGCCACTCAGCAACGTCTTACAAGTCTGTCAAATGCTAGAGGTCACTCATGAGCAAACTCAAAATTAACAGGTTAATATGGAGAATATGGATTTAGACATACAGCGAGCCGTGAACAAACAAGACAAACCTGAAAATGAGTCATTCAAAATAAACAAATCTGAATGAAGACTTGTTGAACAGGTCTCCTTTACAGATGGCTATTAGAGAACTTCACCGTCTTTCACAAAAATACGATTGAAGGTTCATGTGAAGTCTGAGGAGACACTCTGTTGTGAAACTATACTACTACATACTAGCATGTGTGCACAGACCAAGTGTACGGTCGGGTTTTACAGATGTTAAACTAATAAACAGTGAAATCTGCCACAGCTCTGTACATTTTCGCACGCTGGAGGGCATTCAGAATGTGATTAAGCATTTAAAGCCTGGTGGACCAAGAAACGTCAAACCATGAAAAAGAACTAATCAACCAATCAACCCCATCAAACAGCTGGGGAATAAACCTAAATATTTTTAAACACCAACGACAAGCTGCAGAATGGAATTGAGGATGAGTGAAGAGGTAAAAACAAATACAAGGAGAGGTTCCTTAGAGAGAACTACTAAAACCTGCTTCTCTACTAAAGAGGTTTGTAATATTTACATAATATAGAATAACAATAATAATACCTGTTCAATACTACTACTACTACTACTACTACTAATACTACTAATGATAATAATTATAATAGTAATAATAACAACAACAACAACCATAGCAACAATAGTAGTACTACTAAGAACAATTTTGTAACTATTATTACTTGCAATTGTTGCTATTTTTTCCAATTTTAATAACATGATATCCTATCACCATTATCGGAATACCAGAAAATTCTGAGATACAAGTTGCCCACTCCTACTGCATGCAGACACAAAAAAATCTATACCAAGGAAATGGCAGCTTTGAATGTGTTGTACATAATTAATATTGTTCTGTAAGAAACGTGTATTCATTCATCTATAATTTTAACATTAAGAATTTAAATGCTATTTAATCCATTATACTACTTTAGATGTTTTAAACTACTTTGTACATTGTGCTGCCACTACATATAACATGAAAAAGAAATAATATTACCGAAACATGACACACTGAACTACAGAACCCACTACTAGAAATAACCACAAATAAAAAGTAAAAATAGTGTCTAGGTGAGCATCTGGAAATGTTTTTGTTGTTATGACCTTATTACACTGTCAGTAGTGGCAGAATAATACACAAAATTCAGAATCTAATTCCAGTGTGATCCAGTGATTTACTTTAGCATAAATAAAGACTGGTTGCAAATATGCCTCACATTAAATATGCTTATGTTACCATTTTCAGCTAAAAACAGCATTCAACATTACTAAAGTAGAACATGTAAAACATTATCTGTGCTGTGTTCCAGTCTAATGCTCTAGCCTTGCGCTATTATATTAACCACAAAATAACACATTAGCTACAAACTAACATGCTAGTCATGATCCAGTCTTGAATTTTATGCAGTTCCTGACCTGCAGTAAAGTCGCAGCTGCCCCACCAATTAAAAGCAAAGGAGACTCAGCCATCTGAGCATTCTTCACTGCAGTGACAGTATTAGTGAGGCCTGGCCCTGCTGTAACTGCAGCCACACCTACTGTTCCTGCATGAAAAGAGAAAAATACATTTTGAACAGCATGCAATAGTACTAAAAATGTAAATGGGAATGTGAGTGAAATTTACATTTTCTCCCCGTTTAGTTATGTCGGATCCCACCGGACAGTTTAGCTCCCTCTATCAAACAATTCTCCCTCACACTTCTAAAAGGGTCCAACCTTCTAGCTACAAACAGAAGCTGCCTAGAACTCCAGCCCAAGTTTTTAGATTTGTCCACCCTCCCTCAATCAGTCTTCCCTCATATTACCACCAAATGTTAAAGTTCCCAACTCACAAACTCTCGTTAGGAGGTTCACAGTGCCTACTCCTGCAAGATTGTTTATTTAGTTGCTGTTCAAAATAACTAAATTATGACATGTAGTGTTTTCTTAAAGAAACACCATCAGTGAGTATCAGAGAGATTTACCATGGTTATGCACATGTCTGTGTACAGGTCAGAGGAGACTCAGGAACAATCTTAAACAGAACTGAACGAGAGGGGTCACCCAGAAGCAATTAAGCTTGTGAAACCTGAACTGACTCAAGTTGTTTCACAGGGGCGAGGTCAGAGTTATGCTAGAGTGGTCGAACAAAGGGGGAGGTGACATAAAACACAACCATTACACACAAACTACGAGGGCACTTGTACAGTATGAGGGCAAAATGGCAGAGTCTCAAGCCCCTCCTCCCGGCTATCTGTGCACATGTCTCCTTGCAGATAATAGTTGCAGCAATGAGTCAAATGAAGCTCAGAACTATGGCTCATGATCTACAAGGCACATCAAAAGAATCACAGTGCCATCAGTGGAGGTTAATATGAGGCCCATAAACTGCTGCTTCATATGCAGATGTGCATGTTTCAAAATTACGTGTAAAATATAATTAGAGAAGTAATTTAAATTGAACAGATATAATCTTTAAAGAGGCTTAGGAACCTTTCATATTTCATTAATATTAAATGTATTCATTTTAATTGCAGCTACTGTTGGAAAGACATTCATTTAGGCTTACCAGAGAGTCTTGCAACAGCATCAGCAGCAAACACAGCTGTGGCCTCATGCCGAGTGTCCACAATACGGATTCCGATTTTCTCACATGCCACCAAAATGGGTGAGATGTGTCCACCACTTAGCGTAAAAACAAACTTGATGCCATGAGCACGCAGGACTTCTGCCACACTCTCGCCTCCATGTCGAGGGCTTTTCCTCTCTGTCTGAAATGGATCACAAGAGTTTACAATTTGAAATCTGTTTATCAGTCACTGTTATTCTGTAATTCTACACCCAAACAACAAACACTGCTAATAATGCAGGAAAGCTAGGCTAGAAAGAACCAGCTGGCATTATGCCACATGACGACACGGTGGTAATTAGTAATTGGTCTTCACTGTTGGTCATGTTAGCGTTTGCATAAAGTCACTGGCCACTGAATCAATGCATTTATTACACGTCTGGTGTTTTAGGAGGAAGACCTTGAAACTTGATCTGAACATAGATGTCACAAAAAAGTCTACTATCTTTGAACAGTAACTTTATAGAGGAAGGAAAAAGCATCTTTTAATGAAATTAAAAAAAAAAAAAAAACAATTTGTGTGATCTGCACTTCAAGACCAAAACCACCACTGCAAAGAAATCAGTTAGTTAGTACACTGTACCATTTCACATCAACCTGCTCTGAACTACTTCTAGTGTTTCCATCTCAATTACTGAACTGTGCAAAAATAAACTGCATTCCCCTTTTAATAGCCACTGAGAATTAAAACTGTGAGTAAACGTATTTGTGAGAAATAGGATAAGTGATTTTGTTTGTGTGTGTGTGTGTGTATTTATTGACCTATTAGTCAGACTGTCACTATATATGTCAAGATGAATATAGGTTAGCATAGAGGGCAGTGCATAAATTGCTTGTCCGTCTTTGGAAAAGTGATGTGTATGCTTTCCAAGAATGCTGAATTCACTTTAGCATTATCTATTCATACTGGATAGGTGAGCTCAAAGTCGAACCGTGTCGCTCCTTATTAACAGCCCAGACCTGCGCGTGTTCACCTTTGACCTGATCTTACGGATATCGGAGAAGGCTAACCAGTCTTCTTTCATCTTTTCGGCTTCAGGACTGCACGACCGTTGTACTTACTATTAGAAAAAGTACAATACATTTACAAAGTGTACAATGAATTACCAGCTACCTCCACATGGGTCAGGTCACGACTTCGATATGAACACTGGCTTCTGATATCTTCTGTTCTGCATTGCCAATGAGCACAAGAACTTAAAAACACCGACAAGCACACACACAGTTAATACGTGTGGTGGATGAAACTAAACAGGCCGAACCAGGACGCTGTGTTTGGGTCGGCTCCTACTGCAAATCCCCAAAACTGTTTTAGCTCACAACATGTCAGCTAGCTACCAATGTCAGCTAACTACTTCAGAGTAGGAGGGCGGGCCATAGACATTAACACATCCACAAAGCACGAGAAGCCTAATAAACCTAACACGGTTCCCCGATATTTCATTAACACTACGGGCCTCTCTGCTTCGACAAAAGCGATCCGCTGAAACTGAAAGCGTCCGTCTTGTCAGTGGACGGCTAACAACTCATAACACCATTGATTATACGTACCTTGTGGAACAGCCGGTAGAACAAGCCAAGTTTGTAAACAGCAAACAAAACACTTCCAAATACAGCACCGAGAGAGAAACACGAGACCGTGCAGACGTCCATTTGTGGGGTTATGGAGCTAAACGATATTCAACTTCTGGAGCCAGAACAAGAAAATGAACCATGCAACAAAAAAAACAAAAAGGGGTGTTTACTTTTGCTAAGGCAGTAAGCAAGTTTCCTTTTCAGCACATTCAACGATTTTAAACAGCACTTGTTTGTCTAACAGTATCTTATACAGCATACTCTACCGGAGCTCAGCTTCAACACCACATCTATTTATCCGTCCTTCCTCGGACTGCTGTTCGGCTAGTTCTACGTTTGTGTTTTAGCGGAACACGACCTGTGAGGTGATACGCCTGCGCTCAACGCTAATTGCGCAGTGCTTCGACAGTCGGCGCACTTTCTCCCTCTAGTTGTTCTTCGAGAATTCCAGTCATACTGGAGCTTCTAACTATGACTTAAATCCTATTCAGCCAACCGCAATACAATGGTAAGTGCGTGGTAAGCTTTTTCCCTCCTACTGTGAAAGGCGCATTTTGGAGTGCCATTACGGTAGGCTCCCATCGCAGTTCTTTATTGGGAGACCAGTCAAAGCTTAAACTGTACTGTACTGTCAGACACAGTACAATGCTAACAAGACCAATGACTCGCTAACCAAGACCAATACCTGTGTAGGTATTGAATGTCTAGAATGTATTTAAATTTTTAAGTAATCTGTAATATATTTTTTATTTAATTGATACAATATATTCAAGATTCAAGAGTTTTATTGTCATATGCACAGCATAACAAGCAGTTACACTGTACAATGAAATTCTTACTTTGCAGTTCCTCCATTCTCGACAGTCTTAAAAAATAAATATTGATATAAAAGGAGAGAAAAATAAGTAGTATAATAAGAGATATACACACACACACACACACACACACACACACACACATACACACACTAAGTACGACTAAGTAAAGAAAAACACTAGTTCAGCCAGTTTCTGTTCTGGACTTCACACTCCTGTAGCTTCGGCCCGACGGTAGGAGCGTGAAGAGGCTGTGTTGGGGGTGTGTCCCTGATGATGCTGTGGGCCCTCCTGATGACCTTGGTCCTGTAGATGTCCTGCAGTGGGGGGAAGGCTGCTCCGAAAAAGGACTGTGCAGTCTTGATCACACGCTGGAGAGCCTTCCTATCCTGAGCGGTGCAATTACCGTACCCGACCGTGATGGAGCTGCTAAGAACGCTCTCGATCGTACTCCTGTAGAAGTTGCTGAGAATTTGGGCTGACATGCCAAATTTCCTCAGCCTTATATACCTAACATATTTAAATTCTCTTCACTGAAATGGCAGTAAAACCTGGCTTTAAAACCTACTTGAGCCTCAAAAGACATTGCAGGATATTTCCAAAGAAACATCCAACTCGATTTTGGTTCATTAGAATAAAGGGTTTGATAGATAGCCTGAGGGCAGATTGGATACAGACCATTACACATACAAAAAGTTTTTACTGTGTATTTTACAGATTTATTTAGTGATCAACACTTGCCTTTATTTCAGTGTAATTAATGAGACCCTCCATTCCAACTTGATGAAGAATCCTATCAAGATTAACAAGTTGTCAATTGTGCACCCAGAGGTCCAAATAAATAGAATGGCCAGAGGCATATTGACCAGGGGAAAAAAAGAAAAACGGTCCACATTCAGTGGTAGTTTTCTTCTGCTGCCACAAATGAAACAACCTCTGGTAGCCTAGTCGCTAACACTAGCACAGTCTGTGTAAAGCCATCCTTTGTAGGATTCACGCTGTACAGCCAAAACTCCCCCATAATTGTATAAATTTAATTAAATACCAACCCTCCAGTCCCCTACTTCTGAAAGATACAGGCTTTTATATCAGTGGTCATACATTCTTGCTGTCAACTCTTCATAATGTCCGATAAAATTAAACACATGTCTACTTTGTAATATTCTTTATGTTTGCTATGAAAATTATGACATTGATGTAACTTTGGGGTGACCTTACTGTAAGTAGACTGTATCCCCATCATATGATTTTACCACCTGCCTCTTCTGGGGTGTCTTGCCATGTGTTTTCTCATGTCTGTACAAATTGTTGAACAACAACAACAAAAGAAAAAGTAAGAATCTTTTCAGTACAATTTAAGTCACACTTGCCCAAAGAATTAAATGATTCCTACTTTTAGATGTTTTACCACCAACAACCCTGGGAAACAAGGTGACTGTGTCTGGTTGAAGGTCCTGTTGATATAATATTAATTACAGTTATAATACAAACTTTTGGGGCTGTATATTTTTTACCAAATGGCTTACGAATGACACAAGCATTTTCCTTTGTGAAGAAAGGCTAAGTGTTAATCCAATAAAAAGGAATTATTCAGATGTTTGGCCACTTTATTTGGTACACCTACTTTGTATTGACACACTTTATCAACTTATTTTTTACCCAGTGAATCACTGGTCAGCATCCACACAGGATTAAGTTTTAGCACTACAGTGACATTAACACTGTGGTGTTTGTGTGTGTGTGTTATGTGGGATTAAAATTGTGTCTGATGTACTGAGATAAGTCCACCAACCAAAACTACCCAGCAAGCTGTATTATGATATCAATAGACCACTGATGAAGGACGAGATGATGACCAACACCAAATGTGCAACAACAAATCATCCCTAACTTGGTAAATGAGTCAGGCTGGTGTGTCTAATAGAGTGGACAGTGTTTAAATACTCCAGCCGCACTGCAGTGTCTGGTCCACCTACACCAGCACAACACACATTAACACATCACCACCACCACAGTGTCACTGCAGTGCTCATTTGTCATATTCCTCTTTTTTGTCACTCCCTCAGGGAACGTTATGTCAGCATCACTCCCAGCATTTGTATCCCCTACTTATGATGGTACTTCTGGATTGTCTCCATCTGTAAAAGTAACAGTACCCTATTTAATACTTACAAATTCATTCAGGGTCATATTTCCCATTTTGCTGATTAAGAATTAACACACCATCACCAAACAGACCTATGCGGCCATTTATTCTGATGCTTTCCCCTTCTCAAAAAATGTACTGTTCACTGGTTATGCAAGTGAAATACTAGGCACAGCATGAACATATTATGTGTGTCCTTTAGCTGGTAGAGGAAATACGGTGAATTGGTGAGTTCTTTGTTTACCTGCTTTGCCAGAAATTGAGGATGCCTTTCATTTAATTTCTGAAAGGCACTCTGATATTTTTCGTCTGGCCTCCTTTGATTCCCTGGTGGAACCTGTCATTCAGTAAGAATCAATGGGACATTCCTGTAATCGCATCCAGACACTTGCATCCAATGCCAACTGGTGCGTTCTGTACAGGCCCACCAAGTTGTTGTAGTTGCTTTATCCAAGGAAAGCATAGTTGTTTCTGCTCAGCCAATTTAAGATTTTCTAAAGGGGCATTGCACAGCCTGCCATCTGAGGGTTGAAAGAACTCTTGTCTTGTTGTGTTATTAGTGTGCGGTGCCACCTTTCCAGCAATATTAGAAATGTAAATGGTTGGTGACATTCACAGGCTTAATCGGCCATCTGCATGGCCTCGCGCTGACTCTTATCATAGTGGGAAGCAGTACTTCACAACTGAATGCATGCAACCAGCATGCAAGATCTCACCTAAAGTAGATAAAAAGTTAACATTGTATGCAGTCAACAATTTCTACAATAATGTTTGTTGACATCCTGAGAGATTGTTCCAGTCTATGGATTAAGTCTACAAACATTTTCTCCGTGTTTGCCTTTTAACTCCTATAATTTATTATCAGCATTTTTGATTAGTCAGGTACTGGCTTTTAGTACAATTTATTCACTCATTCACTCATTATTCACACACATTAATACTTTCGCTTTGGTTCGTAATTGGCGTAAGGGGTCCAGCTGGGGAGAGTCTTCGGACAGTATTCACCTAATATCCATTTGGGGCGGACAAAAGGTAGTTGGATTGTTTGACATGAGCTGTGGGGTACGGTGGCAGAGAAGTGCAAAGCAAATTAACATTTTAAAAACAAAATTACAAAAATAAAAACAAATTTACAAGACATGAAACCCCTTTATCTGTACCAGAACACATTTACAAACTGCAAATTCTGACAGAAAGGGTAGGTCTAACACACAGGAAGTGCTGCTGTTGCTGACCCTTGTTAATCAAACTGTCTCACATGGTAGAGTGAGTGTTTTGTGGGGTGGTGACAACCCTAAAGCATGTGCTGTTCACTTTGTGGATGACATTTTAACCAGCTGGCATACTTTTTTTCACGTGGAAGGTCTTTAGAGTTTTTAAAAGAGCAGATGGACGATAGAGACGAACGGGCAATGCCTAAGCCAAGTGGGCTATTTTTCAAAAGCTCTTAGCCATTTTAAGCTAGCTAGCTGGTTATCCACTATAGATAGTGTTATAGCCCACTTACTTTCGTTAACATTTCCGACTCCACGTGGTTTAGATGTCACCTGCTCGCCTCTTCCTTCCACTCTAGGGTTAGGATGTTGTGTGGGTTATTTCAGGTAGTTGTGGTGTTAACCATGAGATGAAGTTCTATGGCTATTGGTGACCATTTCCTGCAAGTCAGTACCTCCTGCCCTGTGATCATTAAAAGAGCCTTTGACTGTAAACAGCTTTGCCTGCCAAATCTTTCCCCTGAAGTCTACCTTTATGTTCACTTGAGATTCCCATCACAGGTTCTCAGAGATGAAGAACCAATTGAGGACATAATGTGCACTTGCACAAAGAGCTATTTAAGTGGCAAGGCTGGACATGAATATCACCTTAAATGTCCTATGCTCTGTACTGTTACAGTCTCTGTTACACAATGAATTCCACAAAGAAAAGAAAAGTATTCAGCTTGGCTGCAGTCAGCCATGCATCACACAGTGTCATTGTAGCTGCAGTGTGACTATAGCACTGGTGTATTTTGAATGTAGAAAATTCCCAGCATTCTACAGCAGCTCTGAACAACAAAGCGGTACCTGTAAATTCTCTAAGGTGCTTAAGGAACGTGCTCTGAAAAAGCACAGAGGGAACTGTGAATGCATGCGACAGTCATGAAAGGAAAAGTTTGATTGACAAGGGTGTTAGACCTACCCTTTTCATCAGAATTCAGTGTTTGTAAAAGTGTTTCGGTACTGGTAAGTGTTTTTTACATCTTGTTAATTTGTTTTTATTTACATAATTTTGTTTTCTGAAATGTTAATTTGTTTTGCACATAACTTCAGATTCAGTACTGTGTTAAAGATAAGGGTTTTTAAGTGAAATGTTACAATTAAAATGGTGAACATTTTATGATAAATGTACTTATGTTCTTATATAACTGCTGGGACAAGACAGAACTGTAAAGGAATTTTATTCACTCACATACTACTCAGTTATACTGAGCCTACAAAACAAAACTGGAATGATTAATAGGGAGCTGTAGTCTCAGTAATGTGTCTCAGTTCAAATATGTGTAACAAAAGAAAAAACAAAATAAAACTGTTTAAGTTGTCCTGGGATTGTATTCAGTCACACCCTATAGGACTTCCTAGTACTGCGCAAACAAAAATAAATTACACAAAGTGGGCTTCATTAAACGCATGTAGTGTCATACCACAGTCCTACAGCATGTTGAAATTTCACTTAATGCGAAGTGCATACAAAAAAACGCTCCATCGAACTCTTCTTAATAGAACATAGGCCTAGGCCTATTTCAGAAACAAACAGCTGGTTAAGTAGACCAGTTAATCAGTACAGCAACAACAGGTTGGCCTTAATTTTGAATAATGTACTTGCTTAGGCACACAAGTCTGGTCACATTGCTAGGTGACGAAACAGCTCTGCACAATGTACCCAGAAAGAGAAAACAACCCCTCACAAGGTACTGATGTGGCAGGTGTTGCTAAGTACTTGCAAGCAAGGCAGGTCAATTTAGGATGTGACCCAGCATGTTTAGACCACCATTCTGAGGGACAGTCCTACGTGCTAATGACAGGCTCAGCTCTATAGTGCTGCAGACAGTTTTCTATCCTCCTCTATATCAGACTTCCACCAGGACAGCTGATTTCTTCTGTGGTGGTTCATATAGTGTTTGCACTGGTTACTATGCAAGCATCCCCTCTCTCATAATGCCAGTAATCAGTGCCCACACCTCAGCTCTCTCAGATTTGTGTAAACACTCGAGGTCCTTAAATCTAGGGTCAAGTGCTGTGGAAATCTTCAGCCAGGTATGGTTTATTTTTTCCTTGCGTGTCTCCATGTACATAGTGACGGTCTGCTTGAACTTGACAGTGTAGGCAGGGTTATCCTCTGAACTCTCCATTACCCGAAACAGATGTAAAATGCAGGTAATATAACCAAACAAGAAACAAATTATTATCCAAAATTTAAATCAAAATTTAAAATGTCTGAGAGATCCTATTTATTCATTTATACTCTGACACACACGCACACACATCATGTATACTTACCTATAAACTGATTAACTGTGTAAAATAATGGTCAAAAGGCAACTGAAGGGTTTACCATAGCTTTACCTACCTGGGTGTGTCCAACACCTGTAGAAGAGGAGGGGAGAACAGAGCAGGTGGGACAGAGCAAACTAAGGGTGTAAACTCCAGTATCACCTCAAGCCACTAATGGTTTAGCCCAGGGGAGGGGCAGCCCGCTTATATGTAGTGTTATTTGTGGGTACTGAGGAGAGAAGGGTTTTTGTCAGGACAGACAGAGAGTAGACAAAGATCCGTATGACTTTGTAGTCATTAGATCCAAACACCTCTAGCCAGTAGAGAATATTGTTTTCGTTTTATTTTCCTCTGAATGCATGTGCTTGTAAATATTGTAAATATGTAAAAGATTGTCTTCGTTATTGTGTAAATATAGGTGAAGGGGAAAAGGACTCTTGTGCAAACCTCAATTTTCCAGCCCTCACGGCTACTTGACGACATACTGTCTGGTCGAGGGACGCGCTTTACCACGATAGGGCCTTCTGCACGTTGGTTAGAACAAAGACTAAAAGCTAAAATAATTGCCCTGTAACACACCTAAAATCACTTGTGATTTTTCTTGGGGCTTGGGGTAACATTTTGTTACCTAATGTAAAAGTATTAGATGTTGGTATTTTCTGTCCAGTGTTGTTCTATTAGCCACAGTTTTAAAAGATGCTTCACCTTCCCAGCTTGATAGCATAGATCATACAAAATTTCACAGTGCCATACATTTTTCATTGCATTCTGTGTTTGAATTTGATTAAGCTTAATTTGATATAGATAAAGGGAAAGTCCATTGCCATGGTAACTCTCTGAGGAGTGCCAGAGACACTAATGACTCTCTTACTGCAGCTGGAAATCTCTTTATACAGATAAGGGTTAAAAAACTTTTTAATGTGTAGAGCCATCATAACACTACTTATGGAAGAAATGTAAGCATGGTATGTCTGTTATCTGTTGAAGTTAAGCATCACCAGTCTAGTGTGTACTGTTATAGGAACATGTTGTCTGTTTACTTGAAGTTGGTATACTTATACAGCATAAGACAAGACAGCAAGTATATATAAATTTAATAAAAGTATAAGAGTATATACACAGTATGAACAAATAACATTACAATTCACAATCACTGTGTAAACAAACATTAGCACACTGCTGTAGCTGTAATTTCTAAATCAGAGATATGAAGTGAGACACCTGGCTCATATTTTGTAAACAGAAAACAGTACATTAGTTACAGAGCATCACTGCAGTTTCAGTTTTGTAGTTTTCACCTCTGAACATAAGGTGGTAAAAAGGGAATAGTTTTGATTGTTTAATATCAGAGATATGAAAGTGGGCTTAAAGCACTGCTGCTGGCTGGGTAAAATTGCAGCAGCTGGATAAATTATGAGCAGCAGCTTACTGACTGGGATGACATTTTTCCATCGATTAACCTGCTATTTTACTTATTCAAAGGGAAAATGACTGAGATTTGTATTTCACAAATGTCTGTATTGTTAACTAATTTTGTACACGCTCTGTATCATATGTGCAAAGATAACCCACTGAACATGGTAAATATATATACATGAATCCAATATTGTTACTTTGAATGAAATATGCATTGTGACAAAGTTTCTAAAGTGTGGTTTATCGTGTCATCTATTGGATTCATGCAGGAAAGAAATGCAGGTTCCAGTTTATGAACAAAATAATATGCATATGATTACAACTGTTTGATAATAAAACAATTATTGCGCTACATTGCTTTACAAATGCATTAATGAATACTTCCTTTTACTTAGTACAGAAAAAAACCTGATAATGGAGTCTCATCGGAAAGTCACCCACCTAATTAAAACACCACATTTTTCAAAGTGTAAAACCAGATGACGTCCACCAATTCGGACTAAGCCCGAACCTACTAGAGATCTGCTATAGCCTGATTCCAAACCTCTATCATGACTGCACCACTGCACACTAAACAGATTTAATCTTCTAAATGCTGATGTGTGACCCCAATTGTTATATCTAATTTTATTTTCCTAAATAGATATCATGTGGCTTTCTAAATTTAACCTGTCGTGTTTCTGAATGTTTTCTGAAGGTTCGTTAATATCTAGTGTATTTGTGTGTTCAGCACTTGTTTCACGTTGCTGGTGTCTGAACTTTCTCATCCTGTGTAGCGCTGCTGGTAATTGTAGCTGTCAAGGGCCTGAAGAATGACATGTTGGTCCCTTTTGTGCAAATTCTACTGAGCAATAAAGGCCATTTGCATCAATGATACATGCTTCCAAACCTCCTGGATTTATACACCATTACATTATCCTCTACATTATCCTCTACAACATCCGGAGGATTCGACCCTTTCTTTCTCAGGAAGCCACCCAGCTGCTGGTCCAGTCTCTGGTCATTTCAAGGCTAGACTACTGCAACTCGCTCCTGGCTGGTCTTCCTCTGCGGGCCATCAGGCCCTTGCAACTTGTCCAGAACGCTGCAGCCCGTCTCATCTTAAATCTTCCGAAGTTCACCCACGTCACTCCACTGCTGCGCTCCCTTCATTGGCTTCCTGTTGCTGCCCGTATCAGATTTAAAACTCTGAGGCCTACAAAGCCAAGAATGGACCAGCGCCTCCATACCTTATGGCAATGGTGAAGAGTCGAGCTGTACCTCAAGCCCTTCGTGCTTCAAGTACAGCTCGTCTCAAACCACCATCCCTGAAGACACATGGAAGACAAGCGTCCAGACTCTTCTCTGTCCTGGCTCCCAGATGGTGGAATGAACTCCCACTGGGCGTCAGAACAGCGGAGTCTCTCGCGGTCTTCAAACGCAGACTGAAGACCCATCTCTTCGTAATGCACTTAAGTGAGTGAGCTCTAGTAGAGGTGTAAGTTGTGTGTATTGTATTGCACTTATAATGACCTTTTCTCCTCTATAGGAATGAGCACTGGGCTGGGGTTGCCAGGTAATGGTTTACTTGCTCTATGTCTGTGTATTAATCTCTAGGTACCAGCACTGGCCCCCTGTTCGGGTAGTGTCTGAGCTCGTGGTGAGTTTTAGACTCTAAACTTTCTTTACTAGCTGGAATATTATCCATCGGAACACTAAGCACTGTTGTAAGTCGCTCTGGATAAGAGCGTCTGCTAAATGCCTTAAATGTAAATGTACACCAGCCGCTGCCTGAGGAAAACCTACTGTTATCTTCCATTCATATTGTATATCTCTAGTGTATGTATATACATATATAATATAATATTCTATGCCCTGTATATACCCTGCATCTCTCATCTACCTCAGCCTTACCATAGTGCTATGGTAATGTGTACATCTGCATATATCATAACTTTTATTCATAACTGTAAATTAGTATAAACAGAGATTTTGTGCTTAGTATTGTATATATTTATTGTCTAATTTATATGTTTGTATTGAAGTACTGTAAGGGACTACGCACCTAAGTTTTTCACTCACCTTCACACCTGTAAAAAAATGTGATGTGACAATAAAAGTGATTTGATTTGTAGTTACTGATAAAATAAAAACACGTATACTGTTAACTGACTGACTTGTCCCATTTAAGATCCATAAAGTGTTTAGCAAGAACAAGCATCTCGGTGAGGCACTGCTCTCTTGAAAACTTATTTTTAATCCACCTACATAAGAACATATCAAGTGTCAAAGGCCTGTAATGACTATTTTAATGCATAAGAAGAGCTCGTTAATAAGGGAACAGGGCAAGCAACAGGTCCACAGAATTGGGGGAAATGAATAAATGTTCATATCAGCAATATAGCCCGATACTTAAATGTTAGGCCATATACTTATATCTGATTCTAGCTCATGGTAGTATACAACAATATTTCTACAATAGTTAGATGCTGTGCAAAATAGACAGATAAAAGATTTAATGCAGTGATGAAGAAGAAAAAAAAACTACAAAGACAACATATCACATTTTCAAACTTAAACAAATTGAAAATAAATAAATACATAAAAACATAAATATAAATAATAATAAATACTACAAAAACAACATCACATTTTTAACCTAAAAAAATAAATAAATAAATAAAAATACTACTGGTTGATATTCATCACTGTTCATCACCTCTTCTTTTAACACTCTAATCATTTGTGAACTGAGGAGACCAACTGCTGTAACACTAAAAGTGGAATGTTTTCCCTTCCTGCTTGATACTAAACTGTAATCAGAAATAAGAAAGTTGTTCTATGAAAAATACATCATGTGGACATTGTTGGTTGACCTTTATTGTTCAGCATCAGTAGTGCCTTCATAGATGAGCCAGTCATTCATGCCTTGTGTTCTAATGCCCTTGTACCAACACAGAGGTAAACTGTGTGCTGATAACAAGCTGAATGGTCCTTATCCTCTTTAGTCCAGAGGATGCTGATGTCCATGATGTCCATAAAGATTTAAAAAGATGTTGATTGGTCATAACACAGGACACTTTTCCACTTTACCTCATTTTATTTTACAAAGAGCTTAGACCCAGTTAAGATGACAGGATACAAACTTACACAATCAGTAATATAAATATGTTCAGCGTTAATATGTGCTTTGCTTTATTTGTGGCTTAGTTTACTGCAGGACATTTTTAAAAAGTATCTACCAACAAACCATCAACAACCCAGACATTATCTAACAGATCACTAATATATCCTGCAATAAAAATACTGGTGGAGGATGTAACTAGCAAAACCACACTGCATTTTATGCTTCCAGAAACTCACTTTGCCAAGAAAATGTACAAATATTCCTCAAAATGTACAGGTCCCAACCTGTCCACTGGAGGTCCTCCATCACCCAACCCTCCACCCCACCTGATGTGCAGGTTCTGTCACCTGCACATCATTCCCAACGTAGTTAGTCTCACCTTAAAGGTTCTCAAACACAGCACGCCAGTGCAAAATATTGCCAGTTGCTTTGTGTCTGACTATTGAGCACTTTTTTTTTGGCTGGTCCTGTGTATCAAACCCATTGCTTGATTTTTGGATTCAGCCATTTTCCTTTTTTGGCCTCATAGAATATTGCCAGATTTTTCTGACTTAATTGCCGTGTTGAGTTTCTTGGACATTGATTGTTGGTTTGTCCTTGGTAAGTAGCAGAACTACATTGAACAACACAACAAAGCTAATATGTGAGGAAATTAAAGTCGTCACGGTAATGGGAAAAGCCAACACCACAACAAGGAGAAGACAGTATTATGATGCTTGGAGAAGATGAGTTGGAAAAACCCAGCATGAAAACCAGGACAATGCTGCTGAACACCAAAGTTCACCCTCAAGGCCAGTATCAGATAAGTCATCCTTAATGTCAGTAGGAAAACAAAATAAAATGGCAAGATAATGAGTGTGATGAGACAATTTTTCTCTCTCATCAGAAATAGTTCCACCATCTGAAGACACACCAGACACATTGTGATGTTCAAGTGTATGCTGTCCTGAAGCGCTGTCTAAAAATGTCAGAGACTGTCCAACTTTTTATGAATGTGGATTCCAAAAAAAGTCAGCTTCAAAATGCCAATAAAGCCTAAAACCGGAGAACTGTATATATTTTTCCATATGGTTCTGATCAGGACTGGAGAGCTGACCATGTCCAGTGGGAAAATGGCGGCACTAAGAGAGTCCCTCAAGCTAACTGTACCCTGATGGCGCTACTTCATTGTTCAAAGTGGTGAGAAAATGTTTAGAAAATGGGCATATGAGCCGCGTGAAATGGATTCATCACCATACTTGCATACATTCCTAAACCCCATGGAAATGCCCAGGAAACTCAGCGGCCTTTTGTGCACAGCGCCCCTGTACACTTACATAGGATCAAAGAGAAAAAAAGACCTTCCTCCAGCGCAGGTGTACCGTGAGGTGGTAAACAATCCTGTATACAGCAAACCTCTTTCAGAGATACTTATGCCGAGGGACATGAAGCAGGCGGAAAATACCATCAAACGGGCTCGGATACAAAGTTTTCTCAACCCGAATGACATTTTAGCAACATGCATATTGTGTATGCACCTTAAAGAATTTGTTGTACACATATGTATTTACATGGCCCTGGTTGTTGCATCAGCATTGCCAGTAATGATTGAACAGTTTAACCTGATGGTTGAGAAATCTGATCCAGGCATTCCTCATATTCTTCATTATGACACCACTTTTAATTTTGGAGACTTCTGTGTGTCACCGCTTCTGTTCTACCTCGAAGGCTTCAAGGTATGCCCTGTAATATCGATGGCTTTCATGATACACCAATACAGAAAAGAGAGCACACACAGAACGTTTTGGACCGAGATGCTACAACTCCTGCCTGATCTCAATTCCAACAGATTTGTGTGCTGCACAGACCGTGAGGCAGCAACTGAAAATTCCATTCGAGGAATTCTTCCACATGCCTCTGTCGTTAACCGTTGGAATCACTTGTTGCAAAATGTAAAATACAAGGTGCGAGAAATGTGTGGGGTACGTGATGATGTCCAGGTTTACATCAGAAAACTCCTTCTGTCAGACACAGAGGATGAGTGGGATATCAGTTTTGAAGTGGTGTCCTCAAAATGGAGTGCAGCATTTGTTGAGTACCTCCGGAGTCATCTTGAAGTAGCAATACAAAAGTCTGCAACGTTTTCTCTCAGAAAACTTAGGCTAGGAATTTCAGAAATAACAAATAATCAGCAGAAAGTTTTAATGCCACATTAAACATGGAAGCATGTTCGTCTTGAGGTGTTCTCAGAGTTCCAACTGATAAAGTACTACTTAAATGAGATCCTGAGAGGCCATCGTAACATCGGAAATCATCTTCAAAGCAACAAAACTGCAACAGACCTAGAACATGTGAACTTCCCAGAGGACGTGTTAACACTCTGAGAGATCTGTTGCTTCAACCAAGACAAAGTGACTGATGTTGAGAAGCAAGAGAAGAACAAACCAGAGAAGAAGTTGAAGAACGAACCATAACTTCCAGACAGTCCATGGCCAAATTGTTAATTGAGGAAAAAAAAAATCCCTAGATATTAAATACTACATGCTTCATTGTGACTGGATGAAGAGGACAAAGGTATGTGGTAACACTGGTCCCAAAAGAACAGTGGTGTGTGCAATTCTAATTGTACCTAATGGTTTAAATAACAGACGGAGACTTCAGAAGATAAATGAAGAAAACACACAGGTAGGACATTTTAATTCTCATACGCATGCTCTTAATTCCAACTGTGACACCAAACATAGATATACTAAAGTGACAGCAACACCAGTTCAGTTGGAGCATTGTGTAGTTGTAAGTATGTCTGGAGAAGCAGGCATGATGAGGGCTCATGTGTAGCGCAAAACATTTAACACCCTTTTTTACATTTTCACTTATACATAAGCAGACTATACCTGTAATACTTTTAACCTAATAACTCACAGAAACAGTAACACACAGAAACACATTGCATATAGAGGATTGCAGTGCCATTGTTTTGAGCATATCACACTGGTTTAATATGTTTTCCTGTTGTTTTATATAGGATGAGAATTCCTCTCTCAAAATATTCGAGTCTGAGGAGCAGCTGTTCTGCCTTTGCAAACAGCCAAACAACCCATCTCAACCACATGCTCAATGCAGCATGTTTTCATCCATGGTGAGTTGGATTTAAAAGCATTGTGGACCTTCAGCTCATATCACCATGGTTCCATCCTAATTGTGCTTCAGAAAAAAAAGTAAACCATGGAAGAGGATCAGACTTTCTTTTAGTGAGTGTGACTCAGCAAGTGACTTGACAAAAGCTTTTAAACTTTAAAAACTTTTAGTGGATGGTGACAAAAGCAGTGTAGAGAGAGGTTCAGCAATGTCCCTCTGAATTCCAGCTAAAACTGGCAAAAGCGGAGTGGGCCAAAATAAAGCCAACCCAGAGAAGAGGCTACAGACTGCTTACAGATGGATGGGCAGATTTTTTCCTCTGAGAAAATTGGTCAGATGAATAGCTGTGTTTTGGCATTTATCTACAACTGTGCCAAGTCTTTAACGTCAATGGGGAAAAAAAAACATTCTTCATTCTGGAAGGGAAAAAGCCCACTGTAAATTTCCTGGATGTGCAAGTTTCTTTCCACCTCAGAAGAACCCTCACAGAAAACATTGCTGTAAATGTGCAAGTATTGGTGAAATCCACCACTCAAGAGGCTTTACATTCTGCAAAGCCACCAGAGAAACAGAATCAAGAACCTGAATCAGGTCCCATCATTAACAGTCCTTGACAAAATCGCACGTGATAAAAACCATCAAAACCGAATGGACCATAACCCCTATATGGACCGTTTCCAAATTCAGAAAGTCCAAGACACTGAGACACCATACTCACATCTGAAGCATCACTGCACTCATTGTTTCAGGTGCACCCACATCCAGGAACCCATTTTGCTTGCAGTTTAAACCTTTACCTCGGTGCAAACAGGTTCCGGCCCTGCGCTTGGCCCCAAACCCCAAAGGCACCGTGACATTTCTGTTTTTTCTTTATTGTTCCTTTCTGAAAAAAATATCTTGACCAAGGCAGTTCAACCAGCACTCTATAGCTGGTGTGCTCTGATCTGAAGAGAGCATCTCCGCTTTAGCTGCTGTTGTTGTTTCCTTTAGAACTCAAACCTGTGGAACTGTGCACATGTGTGTGGCAAATGGGGGAAATTGCCACACACTATACATAGGGAGTGAACTACTCGGAGGGAATGTGTTTGTGTGAACTGGTTTAGGCAGGGATCGAACCCCCGTCCTCCGGAGTGAAGGCCCCATGCGGCAGTCAGAAGGGGTTTGTGAGGGAGAGGGAGAAATAGGCGGGAAGCTCAAACAAAGGACACGCCAGCCACGACGTGCTCAACAAAAGGGAATGTTTATAAAAGAACAGAAACAATCAAGACAGGGTTTAACAAAGGGGAAATCTTTTCTCTTGTGGGTCTCTGCTTCTCTCTTTTTCTCTTGCACAGTCCGACCCATGTTCTCTACTCTTTATTTATTTTTAAGAACTTGTTTTTTCTTTTTCTTTTTCTCTTCCATACCATCTACCCCTCTACAAAGGTGTAGCAGAGATGATTGTTTGGTGGGGGCTTATATAGCCGGCGACTCAGGTGCAGCTTGTTGAATTGATCAGCCCGGGGCATTCTGGGGGTTGGAGTGCTGGCCTGTAGTCCCCCCAACCCCGAAAAACGGCACCGTCGCTGCCGCCCTCTGCTGGCTGACAGCTCCCCGCCCTGGTCTGGACTTAATCTCTTGTACATTATTCATTTGGCCATGAGAAGGTATCCATTCATTCAAAGTGAAATAAAAAGTACCACCATGAGTGGCTAAAGTCATTGCTGGAAGTTCATCAGCATTTTTTTGGTTGGAGAGTAGACACGGGGCAGGATTACATGGCTGAAAAACTTCCAAACGTTCAAAGGAAAACAGATCTGGGATACATATGGCTCACAAGATGACTTTGTGGTCAGTCGTCTTTATTACTTCCAAATCACAGAGAGAGTATTAAAATGTGATTCAAGAAGTTTTATCTGTATAATTTAATGCAAAGTTTGTCAAACCAGTCCCTTGGGAGGTCCCCAAATTACACTGTTGGGGGACTCCTGAGACTGGTTAGAGGACCACTAATCCAATTTAAAAGTATACAACACAAATAAAGTGTCTCTGTGGAAAATGTAATGTTGTCACAATAAAAACAACATTGATTAAACTAGAGTAATGTATTAATAGCTATGTGCCTGCTGCAGTATTTACCACCTCTGGGCAGAAATACATTTTATAACATTCCATCGGCTGAGTGGAGACCAGTGGCCATTATGATGGACTTGCAGAGCTGAAAAAAAAAAACAGGATTTGGGGACACCTCACCTTCAGAAATAAAGAATGTCTTCTCACAAAGGTGCAGCGTTGTAAATGTTGTGCTGTTAAAGGTAAGGATAAACAACACATATGACAGATGAACTTAAACATAAAATATGTGTGGTCAGCAAAAAAAAAAATCGCCAGTCTTGTAGATGATATAGTTTGATATAACACAATGACTTAACACAAAAACAAATAATGTTTTGTAACACTAGAAGAACGGGCTTTCTAATATTATGACTTGCTGGCAATTCATAATACGTGTGATGTGATTATATAATTAGGTTTTTGTAAAATTTGTGCCATTACTTTATAGGCACTGAGCACTCCTGAAGAAAGTCTTGAAGACACTGCCACAATGGTAACCAAAACATGACTTACATGACCGCAGTAATCTTACAAGTCTAGGTTGTTTTTTCAGGTTGTTTTAATAATGTTATAGTCACTGATCAGGCAATTCGTTAAAACCACCTCCTTGTATATACCTTCAGTGTCCATTTATCAGCTCCACCTACCATATAGGAGCACCTTGCAGTTGTACAATTACAGATTGTAGTCCATCTGTTTCTCTATACTTTGTTAACCCCCCCATCACCTTTTTTAATGGTCAGGACCCCCACAGGACCACTACTGAGCAGGTATTACATGGGTGGTGGAGCAGTAACACTGGTGATGGTGGGGTGTTAGTGGTGCAGTCCACTCACTGCCCACTCTATTAAACACTCCTAGCTTGCTGGGGCACCTTGTAGATGTACAGTCAGAGGCAATAGTTCATCTGCTGCTGTAAAGTGCAGTGTTGATCATCCTCTAGTCCTTCATCAGTGGTAGTAAAGTATACAGAGAAACAGATGGACTACAGTCTGTAACTGCAGAACACAAAGTGCTCCTATTTGGTAAGTGGAGCTGATAAAATGGATAAAGAGTGTAGATACATTCAGGTGGTCATAATGTAAAGCCTGATCATCGGTGTGTGCACACACAGATATAGGTCTATACATAGTATATATAATATTCTAATTTTGGGCTATGACACTATTTTTGTCATGTTTAACAAACTGTGTCAACATTAAACATATGTAAAATACATAAATGACAATGCTGCTTGCTTCTATTCACACAGACAATTTATTCAGAAGATACTGAGGAAGGAGCAGTGAGACAATGGTAACACAGCTCTTTCAAAGTAACATGAGTGGCTAAAGTACAGTGTGTTGGTTTTTATTGCCTAACTGTCAGATATGGTCTCTCGTATGAAAAGCTGTAATAAGTTTGTATTAACTATTCAGTAAAAAGCTAAAATAGCATTAGATTTTTAAACTCTCGTATAAAGAACACATGTTAACATGAAATGACTGATATACCAGAAAAGAAATTCCAGATTAACCAAATATACTTTGCATCACATCTGATACAGGTAGCTATATGTTGAAAAAAGGATTTGACTTACAATGATTACGATGGATTTGTTTAATATAGGAAAACACGATCATCACAGACATGCAGACAATTAAGCAGTGCTGTTCCATTCCAGCATCCTTCTACCACGCTTCCTGTCAATGACCCCAGAAGAAGCTGAAGCTGCATTAAACCTCCTCAGTTCTGTGGAGGACATTTTGGAATCTGAGGTCAAGGAGGATGTCATGTTTCCCTTTGCTTTTGTATGCAAGGACAAAAGGGACATGAAATTTCTCCTGCAAGAAATAACTGATAAGCGGAAGCTACACATATACTGTATACTTGAAGCTGATTGAAATATTGTGTATATATATATGAAAGAAAATGTAAATTACATACATACAAGTTTAACTTTACTGTTAATTTTTTTTTTTTATTGTTAAGTTTTATTTTTTTCAAATTAATATAATTTTAATAATTATTATTTGTAAATAAACAATTACAAATGAAACACGCTGTATTTTGTTTGTATTCTACATGCTGTCAGTTTATTTTAGATTTTAAATTAATTTTAATTTATTTAAAGTATTGATAATTTTCACAAATTAATTTCTAAGTGGACTATAGACCACAGGCATGCAAAACTAAAATGTTTTCTTTTACTGTTCAACATCTCGTAACTTTACAATCTGTTTTCATATATATCATGTATATCATTATTTTTTCACATTACTTTAGTTCCTTTTATAACATGTTTATATTAATTTAATATGTATTAATATTCAGTTTAAAGTGACTGCCAAGTATTTTATTTTTCCTTTGTATTTACAAACCAGTTTAATTTTAGGAGATTACATGTTTAGAGTTGCAGGTGATATAGCATTTAGAAAATACAGATTAAATCATAAAAAAAATTCTACAGTAAAAATCTTTCATCTTCAGGAATTTCATAGACAGTTGGTTAGTGAGTAAAACCTGACTGACAGATTTCTGAGACGTTTAATTATGAAGAGATAAAGTCCTATGAAATAGGACAATAGTACAATATGCCCTCACTCTGAAGTTATTTTCTTTAATTAATTATAAATTTATGAAATATTCGTGGATTGAGGACATAAAACATTGTACATATTTTAAGCTTTGACTGTCACTGTGTGTTTTCCTCTTTTTTTAAAGGAATTTACTCCTGATCTTATTCACAAATAACATTTGCTGTGTTAAAACGCGCCATCTACAGGCGATACAATGCAACTGCGGCACCATTTAAGACGGAACGGGAAACGCGAATACACTGGGGAATAAGGAACCAATTTCAGCCTCGTCCACGAACAAGATGGCCAAAACCAATTCCTCTCCACTTTCATTAAACGCATATCATCAAGCAAATGAATATTTTTATGGTTTGAGAAATAGTTAGTGACTGTAACATGATATTTCAGCTCTAACGTGGTACGATGATTCGTTAAACACATCTGGATTACGACCGTTTACCGAAAGCGCGTACTTTGTTAATACTATAGTAGTTGGAATCACCATAGTTGTAACCACCATGTGTCCAGATGTGTTTGGTGTGGCACTCACAGCGGGAAACGTGTTCAAACTCACAAGCCGGCAATATTATGCTAAAATATGGTTGTTATAACCACAATCACGTAATGAATGCACTATTTTGGCAACCCATATTTATTCATATCGTAATAATCCAACAATAATATTAACAGAATAGACAATCAAATGTTAATTAATAAAACACACAATAAATACAAAGTTTAATAACATATTAATGTGCAGAAGAAACAAATGGAAGAACTTTTAGCCACACCGATGCATTTATAGGCTCTGATACTGCAATTACTAAAAGAATCTACTGTACCTCATTGGTGCCTCATTGGCATGGGCGTGGTAGTGGGGGGGAAAGTGGACCTGACTACCCAGGGCCCGAGTAGGGAGAGGGGCCCATTTTTTTTTGCTCACGTTCCTCGTGTACTGGCATGGATAGGGACCCACTGACATTGAGAGTGTACAGGGCTAATTTGGTGCTAAGCCCCTGCTCATTGGTGCCTCATTGTGGTAGTATTGTAAAGATCTCAATGTTGTCCCTTTGATATGTTTTTATAAATATTAAATTTATAACATATAACATCTTTCATAAGTCTGGAAATACTCACACATACAGTATACATGAAGGGCAAATTCAAAGTATCAGTCATGCTCTGGTCTCTTTACCTCCGAGTTGGTAATGCAATAATAATTTAGAGAAGGTATAAAATCTGTGAGAGACCACCGGCCACTTGTTCATGCTCTAGACTATATAAACCCCTGTGCTAACTATCAGATGTCCTATAGGCCTGTGAAATAACCAAAATGGCACAAAACCCCCAGTTTACTGCCAAATGAATTAGTTTGCTGGTTGATGAGATTTATCTAAAACAGCACATTGTTTTCTCTAAACTAAAAAAATCAGTCACAAATACTGCATTAAAAAAAAAAAAACATGGCAAGAGACCACCGAAACTGGATGGAACATGGATGGAGTCAAACTGCAGCGAATGTGGGGTCAAAATGGAGAGACTATGCCAGTGGGACAAAGAGGCAGGCTGCAGCTCTAAGGAGGGCATTAAGTGATGACTGGGTATTAATACTAGCTCTGTATTTTGAAAAGGTTTTGAAAACATTTTTGGAATAATGGCTCATTTAAATAGTCTAAAGGTTTCATGCAGAAGGTGGTGGCTTTGTGCCTGCTGACTCTTAGAAGACAGTGGCTATCCTTCGTGTCCCTGCCAGCTTACACCCATCCAGCAGCACAACACTGAGGCAGAGAAGAGATGCAACAGCGCTCACATCACTCACAACTCGAGATGTCATGGAGTGGGCCATAAGTAGTTTTGCCACTTTTCAAAAATGAAAATAAGGGACGCCCACCATGGCTCCTCTGGGTCCACCATGGGCCCGACTCCTGCCCGCTGCCCGCAGCAGAGGCATGTTTTAATTTGTGCCGGGGTTTTTAGTAAAGAGGTGATCAAAGAAGCAACTAACCACACATAAAGCTTGAAGTGCTTCATTACCACTGAACAGTGCAAAGTACAGTTAATTAAATCTTAAATGAAATCTGTTGGTGTGGAGTGTGCAACAATGAACTTTTAAAATATAAACAAAATTAATTGATAACTTTTTAAGTTCATAACTATAGGGACCCTGTGGGGACATTTTTATATAAAGAAAAAAAAAAACAGAACAAAAACACATGTAAACTTATAGGCTTATTCAATCCTTCAGCAGTGCTGGGTTCATCAGAGACTGTGTGGTGTCTGTCCCTAGCCAACCGTGAAAGCACCACACGCAAGCGGACAGGCACAGACACACAGAGGAGCGGATCCGGGAGAAGGTGGCTTTTGATCATTATTGTTAGATTTAGCGTTGTGATTTAGAGATGTTAGATTTAGACATGTGTATTGGACATTTATGGAAACACAGAACAAACCGCTCAGCTGCAGCTGCCAGATGATGAGAAGAACTCTGTAGAGGACGCTGAAGATGCTTACCTTCTACAACAATGCGTCCGGCAGGCCTAGAAGTACGGCAGCAGTTAGTCCAAAATATGTTTGGCCCATGAGCTCACCCAACCCCGACTCTGCAATAGGCCTATTTTCAGTTATCATCATAATTACTTTCAGTTTTAAAACCTTTTAAAATGTACCTTTCTCATTATAATTAGGTTAAGATAATGTTTATGTATAGCACTGTCACATGCATGTAAACAACCTTTCCCAATATATATGTATGTATGTAAGAATACAACAAGGTTCACAGCAAGGACTCGTGTTCTCCTAATTCAGAACTAAAACAAGTTGCCTATTTGAACGATTCACCCTACAACCTAACATGTCTTGAATGGGACCTGCCACATTTAGCCTATTTAACCACCTCCTGCTCCACCAGTTATACCACAGAAACACCACAGAGTGTAACAATGCTGGAAAAGCATAGCCTGTTTCGGAAGCGCACCTAAATACACAAAGCCTCACCTCGGGTGGGGTTTCGGCGTTAGGTTTATCAAGTCGAAGTCATGACACAAGAGCATGGCGCAATCGTCTGAGCATTACACAGGCTTTTCTGTGTTGAATAGCATGGTGATGAATGAAATACTTTTAAAAACTGATGTGATACTGTATATAAAATAGTAAGACCAGAAAAGATCAAATGTTCATGACATTTTGTGATTGTCATATGTGTGTGTATACATATTTTACACACAAAACAAGACCAAGTCTAATTCATGGGCTTCACCAACAAACAATACGTCGGCATTGCATCTAAGAAATTGCAGCTGGCTACACTAAAGTGTTCACTTGTCTCAGTTCTTTTTTGAATGAGAATGCTAAGTGGTTGTCATTGACATTCCAGGTGGTTACTAAGGTGTTGCTAGGTGGTTGTTATGGTATACCATATAGATGCTAGGCTGTTGCTAGGTGGTTGCTAGGGTATTTTAGATGGTTGCTTATGTGTTGCTAGGTGGTTGCTAAGGTGATGCTAACCCTGAAATGGTCTGGGTTAGTAAGTCTGAAAAAGACCTTCTCTTTGCACTCTGTAATAATAGACCAGACTAAATACAGGCAAGTTAGTAGTTCACTATAAACCATACATTTGGTCTAATTTAAGAACCATTTACATTAATGAATCTGTCATTAACCACACTATATCATTACTATTAAAATATACTCATGCAGGAACTCCCCCACCCCCTGGCAGGGAAAAGCTGTAGAGGCAACAATTCCATCATAAACTACAGAACTTATCTGCGCACCCAGCTGACTGCCTCAAATGATGTAATTACAGCCGTTCGTATTTGTTCTGCAGATATATCCTGAAACGGGTGCATGCCCTGTGTTGTAGCAGTCAAAGGTAGTTGAAAGAAACAAGTTTTGAAAACCATGTACACTGTTCATGTTTGCTGTTTCCCGGTTTACCATTTGTACGTTCTTAATATGAAACGGACAAAAGCTCGGTTATACACGGCCATATCCTTGGTTACACCACCTCCTTGTACCTACACTACACTTCTTTCTACAATTTTAAATGGAAAATGCTGTGAACAAAGATCCTCTTAATTTGGATTCTGATAATTCAGTTTAAGAAAAGGTACAGCCACAAGGCTGCAGGCCAGATTGAGGCAAAGCATGCTGTGCACTGCGAGACAGGTCAGACATGTACATATGAGGGTGCTGATGTCTGAGTAAGAGAGTTAATATTGTAAAGGGACATGCCAGTAACAGTGGGCTAAAGTGAAATAATAGACCTTTAAAGTTAGTTTCTCTCAGATGTATAGATGATCAAAATGCAAAACCATACTTTGGCTTAAACAACTATATCTTAAAAACTATATCTGCAATAATGTGTCACTCATCCAGTGTTAAGTCAGAGGGTTTCTTTTTTCATGCTGGAGGAACGACCCCTCAGAATGTCTCGTGTCTTTTATATGTTATAAAGTTATATATTGACCTTTCTGTATGTACTGAATGTTTGTGTGCTTGATTTTATGCTTCTGTTCACAAAGCATAATGCTGAAACATTAAAATGCAATAGAAAGATTGCCCACATAAATTTTTGCTCAAGTAACACATACATACTTAATATAACCTCTGTATGGTATTTACATGAAACGGACATGACGTTATAGTAATCTCAAATGTTCAGACAGTACCATTTTAACTGATTGGTTTCACCACTACCTTTGCAGACAAAACTAATTTTTAGAATTCAAGAGCATTACATTAAACAGGACTAATGATCGGGAGGTGTGCTGAAGGTCAAGGAGCTAGTATTTTTGTCTGATAAAATCTTTTGCTCGTATAATGGTACTAAATTAAACAAAATTAAAGTGTTCTTCAATTTAATGACTAACTACTTAATGTAAAAATTGACAGACCAAGGACAATATCCTCCCTGGATTTGACCCTTGATGCTGTTTTGTCACAGTACAGTAATGTTACTCTATAATGAGATACATGGCATTGAAGTCCATGTAGGTGGTGTAGTATTCAAGCACTTCTTAACCAAATCATTTGAAAATCTGAACCTTTACTTGGTATTAATTAAAGGTTAAGTTTGAAGGTGGTGGTGGGATTTAATGGATATGTTTTAGGTCAAAAAGCAACTTTGATCCACTACTGAAGTGCAAGGAATGCTGCCTCTTACTCTGACATTCCTGGCAACTGTACCTGTCCCCTGAAACATGCCACACGGTGTTTCGTCACAGTAATACCTCACGTCACAAAGCAGAAAATAGCACCTGTGTTTTAAATGTATTAACCATTAACCATTAGGTGTGCAATTTTTTTTTAAGTTGTGCATTTGATTCATTTTATATTATCCATGTCCATAAAATGAACAAACAAAAGATAAGCAGAATGCCTCATTGGATCACCGAGATATTACATAATTAAGGAAATGACGATTATGAAGAGAAAAACTACTATAGGACTTATAGAATCATATCTGTAAAAATGTCATTCATATATTGTTGAGAATGTAACACTATGAAAAACTATAGCAGAATAATCAGAAAAAAGCCTTTTGTGCATAGTCATAAAAGTGCTCAAGACAAAGCATAAAACCACAGATTTTACTTTCTTTAAGCAAGGTGTGCACAGCCCATCATACTGCAACTGGATTCAGTTCTAAGGCACTCTTCCTTGCTCTTATATGAATGGGCCAGTCACTTCTTAGTGTTCTTTAAGGTGTGAACTTAGGCCTACATCCATGCCTGAGCTAAGTTAAGACAGAGGTAACTTGGGCTGAAAAAAAAAGCACTTAAGCAGAAAGTAATTCAGCTGCTGTTAAGGGGATTATTTACAAAAAAAAAAAAAAATCAACAGTCACAAAAGCATAACTCTGGAAAGCTGAAGAAAAACAGAGAGTTGGGGAAAAAAAACAAAAAAACAAAAAGTGTTAACGAAGGTCACTTTCATTATCCTGTATGGTTTTCTTGATGCGAAGCAGCATAGTGGTGAGCCACTGATCCAGTCTTGAAATTGTGTCATATTCTTTTACCTGAACATAAAAAGTTAAACAAACATGAAGAGATTAATAAAAAAAATATTAAAAACTTCTGCATAAATGTATTTCCTGTAATAAACAAACATTCACACTTGTTAGTGACCTCATTCGGATCAAAGGGCCCCAACACCCAGTTTCAGAAATGCTCAATTTGACAACAATTGTTTCAGCAGCTGAAGTTTTTATAATTTTGTCAATAGGCTTACATACCGAGTCAGTATACGCATCCACATTCTGTTCCTCATATGCATCTAAAAGTTTCTGTGAAGAAAAACAAAAATAAAATACAGAAAATTAAAACCTGGTCCCAAGAGGGCTTTACAGTTACAGAACTGAGGAACAAGTTATCAAAGCAAAATGTTTGCTATACACTGACATACCAAAAGTCATGGGACAGCAGTATGTAAATTGATTATCAAGTTGCGTTACCTTAAAGGATGGCTGGGAAACGCCCACACCTTTATAAGTTGTTAAGTAAATATCAATCAAACAAGGCATAATAGTGGATGCCAGATGGATGGGACATTCCACTTCTGAAGCAGTACAAGCATTTAACATTTCTCATCCTCAATCCTGAGTCTACACGCACTGGCAATACATCATAGAAAGCATTAAGAACTCCACTGGACAGTGCAGTTGTCTGCGGGTGTTTAATTATCATGATCAGTGGTGTCTGAGAACAGTTTGTTCAAAGAGACAAGCGACTCTGGCAGAAATCACATCCACCTTTAATGCAGGAGGCCCCAAACGCACATCCTGCAGGTCAGTGAAGTGTTCTTTAGCTCCAATGGGATATGGAAGACTCTAAAGGAGAGGGGACGTGTGGCGTGGTCTGATAAGTCATGCTATCAATTGTTTCAGGCTGATGGTAGGGTGTGTGTGGCACAGAGGTCATGAACACCAGTTGATGAGGTATTTTGCAGGAAGGCGGTGGTTCCATAATGGTGTAAGTGTTGTCATGGCATGGGTTGGATCCACTGGTCTACCTAAACACAGTAAGAGGTGCCTGCTACATTTCACCGCTTGGCGCCTATTTTCAGGCTTTCAGGGACTTCATCCCCATGCTGATATGTTACTCCAGCATGATAATGCACTGTGCCATCGGCACCAAGTTGTCTAGAACTGGTTTGAGGACACCAGTTTATGATCAATTTACCTACTGCTATCCCATAATAGATGCCAGTGTATATGTACATATTTAAGTATTTTATAATGCATTTTAATATCTCCATGAAGATGAAATGGAGAGCTCATACAAACTAATGCTAATGTAAAATGTAGGATAAATTATATGCATTTGGCAAATCACATACCATACTGACTGTGAAAGTAAAATGTACTTTTTTTGCCATATTTATGCAATTTTTACATATCCCCAGTTTGCCTACCATGGTATAAAAGCTGATGCAAAGATTGTTGCCATAAACATGCCATACAAAAGAAAATCTCCCATTTCAAAGACATCCAGAAGGTAGGCTTTACTAGAAACACTAAAGCCAATCAGTTCAGAGGTGGGTGTATTTCCACAGGTGTGATCTTGTATAACCCCTTCAGGGATGCACATATAAATATTTGAGTTTAAGTTTGAACACCATAACCAGTGCAGAACATGCTACAGTTTACTAGTGGGGCATATAATTACCATCCAGATTAGTACAGATTTGATCCTAGAACACTCACCTTGACCAATTTGCATTCACGCGAGTCTGAAAAGGCTGGAAACATTTCTTCATATTTCTGTAGTGCAAGCTATTGGGAAAGAGGACAAACACAAACATTTATAGAATAGAACAAATAGAATATAGCTGCCGAACAAATAAGAAAAGTTTGGCTTTAAACACGTACCTTGGCATTAAGCATGTCAATACAGAAATGGCAAAGAGCTGCCTTGAAGAAATAATCCTTGGCACTGTATTTCAGTAAAGTGCTGTCCATTGAATGTGTAGCCACCTGCAGGTAGATGTTTGCACACAAAATTAAAGTTAATCTAGCACAAAAAGAACACATGATATACATACACAGCTTTACCTTAAAAAAACATTATTCGAAGAGTTACACAAGCTGGTCGCTTAAAAAAGTTGCCATTCATAACGTTAGTAAAAAATTAACAAATAGCAGACAGATTTATACCGTATACTTTTTTTTTTTTTAAAATCTGTTGTTCGAATCAAAAGCCCAAATTTTCATGTACTGTTAAAAGGCTCGTTGTGTTTACACATGCTTGGACTGAGGTGGTAAAAAATTGCAGATGTGAGCTTTTCACAACAGTTTCAGCAGTTCACACAATTTTTTTTTTTTAGTTATAAACAATGACAATTTACATGAAAAACTACTGAAGAAAGAAAGAAGCTTTACTTCAAGTTAGTTAATATTAGCTGACTTCTCTGGCAAGTTATATTTCTTATTAAAACAACGAATTTTGGCAAAGGTTGTCAAGTTTGCATTTAAAAGGTAAAACTGCTGGTAATCACCCTGATTATAAAATGTAGCTGTAACTTGATTACTGTTTCTTTGAATGTAACAGAATACAGTTCTATTTTTTGTGTACCCTAATTACATAACACTGTTGTACTCTGTCCTCATCAATGTCATTTTGGCTGAGCATCAGCAGTGTGGTCATGAAAGACAATGTGACCAGTCGTAAATTACAAGTGAACACAAGCACACTACAAAAGAAACAGAAATGAGCAACACACCAACATAAAATAAAAAAACTAATTTGCGATGCCATCATGACCATCTGCATTTTATTGCACCAATTAATGTTCCAACTAGCCTTTTTATGGCATGGACTGACACTTTTGCACATGCACATTTGAAGCTTATCAAAGGTTTAATTAATATATTGTTTACTTTGCAAGTTACGACTTTCACAGACTAATGCAGCCTCTGCTACAGAGAGATGATCAATTTTGCACTGGTACGTTTCGAATTCCAGTCATATCAGTCAACCCAGACATAATCATGCCGTGTGCTGAGGTGCAAATCTTTACATCAGATGCAAACATTGGTAACCTGACTGCAGGCATCATCAATAGACCTTAGGTGGACCTAGATCTTCCTTGTTGGTGTTAAAAATAAATTCTAAAACTAAAAAAAACAAAACAAAGCCACACACCTGTTCATAGATCTCAATTGCTTTAGGGTATTGCTCCAACTGAGCAGCATAGGTAGCAACTTTAAGCAGACACTTGTTTGCTGAGCTGTAGAAAAAAAGAGGTAACAGATGCCTTGGTTAACAACTTTTGTAACATGAGCACTTCTGGCAATAAGCAAAACCATATTACTTAATAGAGCACAACTTGCCCTTACAACTAAGATCCTTAGTCATATTTAAACATTAAACAAACTAATTAATAAAAATAGAAGTGTTTGTTTGCAGAGTCCAAAAGTGTAAATACATTCAACTAACTAAAAGTACAGATGTAAACTCTTTCAAGACATAGCAATACAAACTACAGTAATCAATTAATAAGACAGCCTAACCTGGTGGACTCCTCTCCTTTGTAGTAATCAGCTGCTTGCTCATAGTGAGCTATGGCCTAAGAAAGAGAAAGGCTTTGAGTCACAGGTGTAACAGATCTCTAACCGATGACTTACATGTTTTGCGCATTTACTTAAAGTTCTTCACAAATGCAAGAAATCACCAAACTGTGCTAAAATCCTCGCCACTGAACTTAAACAAAACATTGGTAAAGAATTTTTTGAGGAAATAAAATCTTCACTGAGATATATAAGAAGATTATTTAGTCATATATTTAAGACATTATAACATTTTCTAAAAAAAAAAAAAAAAAAATACATAGGTATAACAATGTGCACCATAATCCATATACCTACTGATATAGTAATACTATTTTTTATATATATATATATATATATATATATATATATATATATATATATATATATATATATATATATATATATATATATATATATATATATATATAAAATAATACTATAATATAGTAATAATAATAATTATTATTATTATTATTATTAGAAACTATATTAAAAATCAATAAATCAAATTAAATTGATGTTAACTTCGTTAACTTCACCCTGCTGTCCATATCCAGCCTTAACATTTTCCCCGCTTAACTGTCAACTGTGGTGTCCACTACACAAAGGAGAATATATAAGTGCCACTAAAACACGATGCATCTTACCTTGTCAATGTCGACTAGTTCAGTTTCATATACCTCTGCAATGGTAATGTGATGCTTGGCTGCAATTGTAAAACGACCCTACAATAAATAAATTTAAAAAAAAAAATTGTAAAAACTTTTTGGACTTTTATCACATATCACAGATGCTTTGCTCTTACCACTTGTGATGCAACCAAAGTTGTCCGAGAGCAAAGGCCAAATAATACAACTACATAGTGCCCCCTGGAGGTCTCCAAATGAAAACAGCATTGTCCATGTAATTTAGCCCCAATTGTAGCAATCTTCTGTACAGTTTCCTATTGTTCACTTCAGCTGATTTTTGTTGTTTGTGCTTTACTAACTATTATTACTTGGTTTATTAGTAGGTTATTAGTATGCTAATTAAAAAGGAGATAGCCTGTATAATTCTAAATTGTTTACATTTTATATTTTATTTATATATTCTCTGCATGCTTAATTTTTGATCCTTGTTATCTGTCTATTTATATTTATACTTTTTATTCTATGACATCCAGTGTGGGCAGCAAAGTAAGAATTTCATTGTACAGGGAAACTAGTTTCCTTACTGTGCATATGACAATAAAGCTTTGAATCTTGAATGGTACTACAAAATTACTCCATAACGGTAGAAGGCACTCCACTCTTAATATGCGACACAGTTATGTTATTTTGTGATCGTTATATAGTTATGCAATTCTACATAACGAGAGGCTAGCATACACAATACAAGCCCACTTTATATACCAAGTTTCCAAAGCTTTTTTTTTATATAATTAATTTATAACAGGTAGTTAAAACTTTTCCCTCCCTCCATTGTTTGGGTTGGACATTGAAGCATAAACTGATAATCAGCATAAAATCTTAGCAAAGCACCTAAAGACTACAATGTCACTGCCATTACACAGTTAGACTAGATAACCCCTGTGTACTCTAGAAACAGAAGTCAGTTTTTATTTGAATGAGATTAAGGTCAAAGACTCACCATATCTGTGTAAATTTCGATGGCCCTATTCAAGCAGTTAATAGCCTCTGCAGAGAGAGCAGAATGCAGATGATTTACATTTTAGCTTGACTTTACATTTTCATTTAAGCACCGACTCATTTTTATAATCGATTTAAGAGAACATTGCATCCCAAAAATCTTGTACTGTTGCTTCAGTTAACATTTAAATTTGGAGATAAAAGAACAAACCTTGAGGGTCTGCTTTCTTAAAGGCATTCCCGGCATCAATGAAGTTGGTTGCTGCGTCATGTTTGCTCTGCATCTGCAGGTGCAGGAGAGCTGCTTGAGAGAAGGCATTACCTGCAGCTGTAAGACAAAACATGTTTTAGAATTTTACACTTCTGGTGAAGATTTTGGAACCATCACATACAATTCCTAACTTAAAAGCATCATCCCACACAGCAAAAATGTTTAGCCAAAATCTGGCCCACATACCCCATTTTCCAACTGGCCCACTTGCTAGATTGGTTGACAGTACTTGGGTGGACCTCTCCCAATAGCAAGAAATGAGCTACATATGCATCACGTGCCACATCTCATGCAGAAGTAAGCAACTCTGCTGTATCTGTGCCAGAGGTGGACCAGATCTGTTTTGGGACAGGTGGGCCAAATCCATGTTATAAATATGTGGGCCACCTTTGGCTCAGAGAAGATTGCCAGTGCAGACAGTGGGCCAGCAGTGCCATATATTTTCCAGATGTGACCCACATCCATTTGCTATCTGGGGTATGACACACTGGTAAGCAAGGCAAAGTGTGTCAGGCTAATGTACTATCAGTGTCTGTTTTTACCACTCCAATTCTTTGCCATCTTGAACATGTTTGCTGCTCTCGCGTACATATCACAGGCATCTTCCATCTTTGAGGAGCCCCTGCATAAGCAAATATAAGTACAAGAGCATGTTGATTCATAGATTTTGACATTTCCTCGTATGGTGTTGACCTCATAATTTGCTATGGCATGTAGCCATAAATCTTCTCTTTGGTAAGGCTATTTCCAAATGTCACGAGGTGGTTGGATGTTATTCACAAAGAGCTCAAAAAGAACATCTAAACATCAATTACGTTACTATGTTCACAGTCCCTGAAACATAACCAGTTAGCCAGCTAGCTAGATAGCAATGTTTCGACATCAGGTGACCGGCTATATTTACAGCTTGGTCATCAGTCATTAACCTGCAGAGAGAATGAGGACAAACTAAAAGTTTGCTAACAAAATGCGAAGTAACAAATGCTAGAAGACAACTACGAGTTTGAGACATACAAGTCACTACTTCCAGTTGACTAGAAGTTACGTTAAGGCTAGATTAAGTTCACTGGCTACGTTTTACTAGCTATGTAACTGCAAAAAGTTCCGGAGGTTACCCATAGTAAGGTAGCACAGAAAGCAGTAAATGTTGGGGGATACCATAAAAAGGTCATTTGTACCAGCAAAAAAGTTAATTGTACTCACTTATGTGTAAAAACAAGTATCTCAGGTTCATCATGTTTAGCTACACAGTTCGCTAGTTCCAGCTAGCGATCAGACAGTTCACTATAAGCTAGCTAGCGAACTTTACAAGTATTAACATCTTTTTGCTACTTTAACTAACCATATCATTACTGCAAGCTCGCTTAATGACTGCTTACCCAAACAACGAGCCAAAGAAAGACTGCGAAGATTTCACTTTCTTTTCGGCTTCTGCCATGAGAGCCATGGCCTCTTTTTCTTTACCGGAGTTGTCCATTTTTCCTGCATACAGCTATCGTTAGCCGAAACGGTCAGAAACTTTAGCGACGCACTCTGAGCCACATCAACGTAACACTACTAGCATTTCCAAGATGGCCACCATGATGGCTGGTTTCCAAAATAAAAGTCGTCTGAAGTAGTGTGCTTTATAAACAAAAGGGATGGGAAAAATTAAAGGGGCTGTAAAAAGGGGGTAGTTGGCGGATTGATGAAATAAGAAAAATAGGTTCAAATATAAATCTAATAAATATGAAGTTTGTGATAAGTGATAAGCCGCGGAACAATATGAGAATAACTAAAACAAATATATATATATATGTATTTGTTGTGCCATACCGTATAGCATTATATGTGTGTATAAATAAAATTTAAAAATTATATTTTAGCGCATTTGAATACAAGAGAGGGGGGATGCTGAACGAATAGGCACATTTGTATGTATAAATCTGATCATGGCCATACAGTCATCAGAGTGTTATGAAACAGTTTCTGGTCCACCAGGGGGCAGCATTCACAAATATGAATCCAAGCTTTGCTACGTTGCCTGTGTGGTTTTGGTTGAATTCTGTCCGAGGAATTCCCCACGTACACGCTGTGACGTGTATGGAGACCCTTGTGTAGATGGTTCTGTGAGGGGTATCCCAGTGTGGAGGCTGTGGCCGTGGCCTTTAGTCATCTTACACATGGTTTCCTGTCTCAGTTGTTGCTAGGGCAAACAGTTACCTCATATTTAGCTAGGATGCTTCATGTAGGAATCCCAGGAAGACGAGTTGAGCACACTGGACTGGATTTCATTCGATCAGGGTTTCATTCGAAAGCATGTTAGAATTTCAGTGATCATTCAGATCAGTGATTTCTAGTTTAAGTCAAAGAGACCTACTACACTGTACACCTGATGTAATTAATGCACCAGCTAATTAAGAAGCTCTCGATAATTACAAAAGCCAGGACATTAAATTGTGGAAACTTAGCAGGGTGGTGTGTCCCTATGACTTAAGTACAGAACTATTGATTTAGAGTATACTACAAGTGAGTGACACCAAGGTTTTAGACATGGATTAGTCAGAGTGTCATTTTCATAAAGTTAACTGATGAAATTAATATTAATGAAAAATATTGAATAGAAAATGGCTATGACATAGCTCTTACTTGCATAGGCTTGTCTTTTTTTCTATCCCTTCATCCATGTACACACGTACACACACAGGAGTACAAACTTGGGGAATAAAGCAGCCTTGGAAAAAATTCCTAATAGGGAGATGTTGTTAACTCCTTTCACAAAGATATAATGTTTGAGGAGTGTGCTTGGGCCTTAGGAAACTTAGCGGACCTTAGGAAAAGAGATATTAATAACTTCTCAGCCCAGCCCACCACATTCTTCACATGTTAGTCACACTGCACACTAGTGCAGAGTGCAGAGGAATGAGTGGTTTGCCTGTTTCTCATTTGTGTTTCTTTCCATGAGAGATTGCAGGAGAGGAGTAATGAGAAACCAACTTTCCCTTTGGAACATCTTGCACGCACATACGCTGATCACACAATACATGCACACACCTGAGCATGACGTGCATCTAAAATGTGATGCCCCTGAACAGTTAATGAAGAAGAAAAACCACAAAGTCTTTGTGTAAGCCATGAGAGGAGTCAGTGTTCGAGAGAGAGGGAGAGAGAGTGTGTGTGCAAGAGAGGGGTGTGGGGGACTGACAGTGGTTACACTGGAAAATGGAAAATGGTGGTATGGGGTTTTGGCATGGATGACTGTGACTCACTGTTTATCGGGCCTGTCACCATGTAACCAACTGTGCAGCATATGTGTGGAGAGTATTAACCCTGTATGTGCATGTCTGTGTGCCAAGTTCCCATAGAGTCTGGTTTAAAAAACACTATCAGATTTTAAAACAGCTAAATATGATAGTAATGTACTGTAGATATGTTTGTCCATGTACATTATAAATCAGGTTTTATTCCACAAGGCTCTGTTAAATGTTTAGATGTTTATTATATGTTGCAAAACTAATACAATAAATCGCAAAAATCTGACACCAACCTTTAGTTTTCTTTCATTGTAGTTTTTGTTGAGATTGATGTGGTAATAAGGGCAGCTGTCGTAACGGTCTATGTGCATGTTGTCTGAGTTGTGCCATCCTGCCATCTGGGAACTATCACCCTCTTATTAACAGCACTTTAGGCTGAATTCTTTCAGAGAAAGGAGAAAACTTAACTTGTGCTTTACACCTAAAAAAATCCACATGTTTCTGTCCAACCTTCTACTGTACCGTTTCCTCACACTGCAATGGTTCTAAAAGTAGGCTATCATTTAGGGGAAAAGTAGACTAAACCTTAAAGAAATATTAAACTAAAAAGCCGAAATGAGCGGAGTAAGGTTTTATCATAAGAACCACCTATATTTGTAATTAGAGAGTGAGAATTTTTTTTTAGGTCTGCTCTTTGAATGTGTAGAAAAATCTCTTTTCAGATTTCTTTAAACAACTGAAAGCAAGTCTCCTGAAAAGGAGATTTACTGTTTGCACACTAAATACTGCTTTTTTGTTGCTAATAAATGAATTAGTTACAGTGCCTGTACAGTAAAATTTAGAATAAATAAGTTAAAAAGTGAAGACATCAAACTAAACACTAAAACTAACATCAAAATAAAAGAGCACTAATGGAATTGTGCGGTGGACCTTATGAACTTCCAAAATGTAATGTTTACAGGAGGATAAACCAGCTTTCTTGACTTGCAATAGAGGTTGATAAAAAAAAAAAAAGGAGTTTTGGAACATTTTTGTTGGTCTGTTAATTAATATTTACTAAATTAAAAAAGGGTGACTAGAACTGTCCACAACAAGAGATAAAATCTTCATGCACATCAAAATGTAAATATCAGAGGTGGCGATATGGCAAGTAATATAGTGATAGATCAAGCGTATGTGGTATATCAGAATATTTTTGATCAGTTGGAGCTGTTAAGCACACATCTAAAGATGTGCCATTTAGTTGGGTGTGTCAAAACCTTTAGCAGGCACTGTATGCTCACTACAGAGTGGTCTCTTTTGCACAGCACACTATGGTATAGAAGATTTCTGAAAAACTCTGAAGGCTGAAAAGGTCAAGTGAAAACAGAAAGATCAGGTCAGCACAGTTTATTTGGTGTTATAACAATGGTTAACATTAAAGCAATAGGTAAAGCTGTGCACAGTAGTCAGTAAGATCCTTTTTTCTTTCAAATCTTTGACATAGATTCTAAATGTACATACACTGAACATTCATTCATTCATAGTATGTAAATAGCTCAATACAAAAATAACAGAAATATCTATAAATGAGCACAAACAAATTTAAATCACAGAGTACATATTTGTCATTTTAAAGGGCAGAAATCCATCATGCACAGAAAGGCAAATGTCAGATGTTTCATAAAACTTATAAAATACCATAGAAAGAACTTAAAAGCTGAAGATCACGACATTCTTTCAAGTGCTAGTGTACATTTCACATTCTGATATTCAGTTTATTTACATTAAAAGGCTGGTGGGGCTGGTGTAATCTGCTTTCTAATCCAAGTTCTATATTTAAACATTAAAATGAATAACAATTTCTTTAATATTCTCAAGACCTATACTTAAAGTTGACTGGTATATACATGTATGCATATTGAGACACCCTTTTTTAATCTCCTGCAGTTCATATTTGTTAATCAAATTGGTTTTTTGATATCATTTACATTTTACAATGAAAGATAAACTCATACTTGGGGACAGACGCAGAGGAGAAAGTAGGTGTAGAGGCATGGCAGCAGTGAGGCAAGAGCTATAGCTCTGAAGGGACAAGACAGTGTAGACCTCTAGACAGTTTTATTGTTTCAATGCATATCGGGATTCAGACATTAAGGCTTGTCTGCCTCTCCTGTAAAGTAAACCATTTGAATTATTGTGCTGCTTGCGTATGCATTCACAAGTATTTAGGGTTTAACCTAATTACTCAGTGTAACTTTTCCTATCTGCATATGCATTCCAACAAGAAAGCCATCTAGTAGCCCCCATGGGCAGGTTGTATTGTCTAGGCATCAGATCCTTTGTGTCGGCGCTTGGATGGAGGCACCAGGCGAGCAGGTAACTCAGGCGGCAGGCCATGCCCCTCAAGCTTCACCTCAATCAAGTGGCTAGCTAGGGCAAACTCCTCATCATCCAGCATGCCATCCCGATCAACATCAGACAGCTTCCAGATTCGACCCAGCACAGAGTTGGGAAGTCGTGTGCTCACCATCCAGTCTTTGGCTTTGGTGCCACTCAGCTTGCCTTCATTGGGTGCTAAGTTGTAGAAAATCTCATCATACTTGGGCTTGTCCTTAGTCACAATCCAATCCTCTTCTGCTTCGCCATCCTCACCATCTTCTTCGCCTCTCTCGCCAAAAGGGTCGCCCTCCACAAAGGGCCCTGCACGGGTTCCCAAGAAAGCCCCACCTTGGACTCCGGGTTGGACCCCAGCCTCCAGCTCCTCCTGCCTGAGAAGGGGCATCAGCTTGGCAATGTCACTGGACAACAGTTCATCCAGCATAGCCATCATGTTTGGTTTCAGGGGCTTAAACTTTGTGAAGTCATGACCTGCAAGCAGTTCCTGAAAAAGAAATACAAAGGATAGAGGTTTGAAAGTCATCCCAAAGTACTGAGATGGTTAAGTGAGTGACTACGATGGAGGAAAGGACACTTCTTTACTGCTTATATATGTACTCATCACCAAAAGAATAGTTCACAAATAGACCGGAATGAAAAATGGCGGGTAGGACACTGAGTGAGCAGTGATGCCCACATCAGCATCGTCAAAGACTGCAATGGTGTCGTGTCATGGAGTGACTCAGAATGGCAGCGGGTCATCTATAATCATTTATTGTGCCTGGTTACCTTTATCTTCCTTCCCACACTTCCTTCTGGGTGCACCTACCTAATGAAACAGGTTCAATATTTGCTATATTTGTTTACACCCTTAAGCCATTTAATCCTATACAATTAAAATAGTGTGACTGTGTTTATGCTAATTTTCCATTTCCAATATTATATGAGAGGGCAGTCTCATGGATTCATCATAGTTTAATGATTGTAATTTTATTTTTTATTTTTGATATCTTACGTAATTGAGTATAATTTATTAACTAATGCAGCTTTGACTGAATAGTTTCCTCCGAGACACAGTTCTTACAAAGAGTCAAATTTTGTTCAGTTTCATAACAATTATTGGGTCATGGAGCGGTAATGAGAAAAATCATACATATTATTCTGATATTACATAACTGTAAAAAAAATAAATTAATTAAATGAGTTTATAATTATATAGCTTAACATTAATGCAACCTGTGACTCACTACTGTGACCAAGAATAAAATTAAAATTTTCACTATCTTTTCTAAAATGTATTACTCCGGTGTGCAAAAATCATCACACAATTGTAAGAAATGAGATGGGTTAACTGGGTTAATAGCTGTAAAGCTTGTCAAGTCCCAACCTTGTTGCACATTTCAGTGTTTTTCCTGCTCCTACATGTGACTCAATTTGACCAAACTCATCAGAGAACAAACAAAGCCTTTATGGGGTTAAAGTGTTTGTGTTTGACAGTAAGGACAGTAAGACTTAAATGTGCAGTGCAGCAGAACTGTAGGAGCAGGGTTTGGAAATGCTAGCCTAAGGCATTGAAAGGCCCCATGTCTCACGGTGTCTCTTGGTAAAAGCAGCACTAAATGCTTTGAGCTTGCACTGACCTGCATCTTGGCACATTCAGGAAAATCTCCTGGGGAAATGTGATGTTGCAGCTGGATCTTGGAGAAGATGACTGGCAGCTGGTAGATCAGGTTCTTCTTCTTATTGTCCTTCCTGAAAACAGATGGCATCTCCTGCTTCAGATGACTGATGATGTGAGCATGGACCTGTAAAGTCAGAGGAAAATGATTTACATTAGCAAATTAGTCTAAAACTTTGGATTTGCACGATGCACAGCTGTATGTTGCAAAAAATATATATAACTTTGGCAATTTAGGCTATAAAAACTACAGACTATTTAAAAAGACACACACACGCATATACACATACCCAACAAGTAATCATCCAACCGAAAATCATGCAAACCCCAAAACAACTTACCCTCACAAGACGAGCTCTCTTGACCAGATCGTTGAGCTTGCGGAGTGCAGCATTGCGTGGTAGGTTCTGAATGTCAGCAAACAGGTCCTCCTCTTCCAGCTCAAACAGCTTGCGGTTATCCGGAACCATGAGGGGTTCAGACCAGAATGATCCGATGTACACTCTCAGAACCTCAGGTGTCCCGAAAACTTTTCCCAGAGACCACATGAGTGCCCCATACACACGCATCAGCTGCTGGGTCCCAACCATGTCGGCCTTGTTAAGCACCACACGCAGTTTGTCCTCATTGCCTCTCAGAGCACCTATGGCCTCTGAAAACTCATCAGAAATCTCCAGCTTGTGGGCATCGAATAGAAGGATGATCCGGTCCACTCGCTCAGCAAACCAACGCAGGACAGCTGGAAAGTCATAGCCTATCAAAAGAGGTTAGTAGGTAATGTAACTGCCTTTTTAAAAGGGAATTTCATGAAAGAAGAGTGATTTGACATTTGCTTAGTACTGTATGCCAATTAAAGAACCCAGAACCAAGCTAAAAACCATTCAGAAATCTCTATTATGTCCATGAACTCTCACTTCACCTCCTCCCAGCTGTTCATGCCAACACCATTGCCCTGCTTCTACATTCCATCATTCCTGCTCTCTAACCATCACACTGTCATGCTTTACTCTGCCGCTGCTGTGGGATGCAGTGATGCAGCTGTTTTCAAGCAGACAAATATGTGAGACAAAGCAGGCCTACATCCTGGAATCACTTGGTTTCTTATTCTGTAACATTCTGTCTCCACTCAGCTTGTCCAGGCCTTTTTGGGAAGGTTTAATATCAGTGGGTCCAATTAACCTCCATGTACTACATGCTATTTCTTCATGTTATATAACTTGGATCATGCATACACTCTGTGGTGTTAAAATGGGTAGAAACTGAAAGACAGAATGAGAAAGCTTCCAGAGAGATTACTGCAGTGCATTCTTATGCTACTTATGCTGTTTATTTTACATTATAAAGAAATTCATAATCTTACCCAAAACTAAACTGTTGGCAGTTGTGGACAAAGTAGCACAAAAAAAAATATCTTGTTAGATAAATTACTGCTGAATTAGTTCAAACTGCAGTCTCACAGTATAAAACAATTTTAAAAGTAATAATAAATATTAAAATATTAACAAGAGTCATGTTGTGAGCTACAGTAATTTATCCCAATGCACTAATAAAGTGAGTAATAAGCGAGATATATATAAAACATTATTTATATGGTACTTTCTACTGACCCCTGAATTTCTACGTCTGAAAGTAATATGTTTATTTTATATTCTTAAACAGGCCTTATATTTGCTATGAATTTTCAAATGTATTCATAAAATGCTTTCTCATATTTTCATTTAGCTACCAAAACTTTATACCATAGTCCAGAGGTTGATTTTAGCCACATCCCTGCACTTTAGCGGAGTAAGATTGCAGCCCTGCCCTTCATGGATATTTCTGGTATCAGTAAGTTGTTTGAGTGTAAATAAGTGAACTTCAGACTAAAATCTAATCCTGTAGGAAAACCTATGCCTTAATTTTGTTTATTGTATTTAAAAAAAGCGTAATTTTTTAATATTTGTCACTACCAAATCAATCAACAGTGTGGGTACAATTGTTCAAAGCTGAATGTGCTTGTCATGTACTGGTGTAGTGTATCTGAGTAATATGGTCACTACCAAATTGATCATATATATAAATATATGCTATCAGCATTTTAATTACAGACCAAAATACACCTTATTGTAGTGTTAACTTTCATTGGCCATAGCCTTTTTGCAAAACCATCATGAAATATGTCTCAAGCATCATTTGCCATATTTGTAACAATTCCATGAGGTGGCACTAAATGCAGATGTCTGGTTTTTACCATCAGTGCTTTGACCAAATTTGACAGGGCTTCTTCAGAACTTATATGTTGAATAGTAGGAGGAATCAAAAATCTTTACAGGAGAGGGTAAAAAACCTCATTCAGTTTTAATGTAAATCAATGGAACCAGACTGTTTTTTCCCCCAAGCAATTTTGGACTCCTGCATCCGCTGCTGTGTTCAAATAATGCATAAAAGTAAAAATCGCCGAAAATGGACATACAGGTTTTCCTTGGACGGCGCAGAAAAATGACACCTCCTTCTATTCAAGTGTTGTTTAACATTTCTATACTTTGTCCACCACTGACTGTGTATAACTTTTGTCATTCTTTATAATATGTGCTATTACACTCCCGTACAGCATTAAAAGGACCAAAACCATAGAACGATTGAGACACAAAACAAGAAGAAAAAAAAATGAAAAGAAATTGAAAAAAGAGAATTCTGAAATTGGTTGATGTGTTGTCGTGCAGGAGAGAGGATTAGCAGGGTGCTCTTGATTTACGGGGATGGGTGCAATTATTGTGGGATGGGTGTCCTTCTTCCCCGATCCCCGTCCCCTCTCCTCACCTTTAGTGCCAGCCTCACCTCGGCTCACTCTCTGTTTGGCCCCAGACAGGATGCCAGGAGTGTCGATGATACTGATGCTCTCCAGGACCTGGTTGGGCAGCTGTGCACACTGAAATCTAACAATAGAACATTGGGAGAACTTCATTCAGTGATGAAACATAAACTCTTAGCCCTGGTCTTGGAGGGTTCCTGTTCTGCACAGTGAAGTGTTTTCCCTGCTTCCAACACACCTGACAAATCAGCTCATCAACAACCGCTTCCTGACTTGAAGTGGGTGCGTTTAGAGCTGAAATGTGCAGGGAGCCTTCAGGACCAAGGTCAAGAAACCATCATACAAATTCAATCAGTCCTTGCAACATTAGCCTGTAGTTTTAGCTTTACACCACATTATGTAAAGTAAATCGGATACATACTTTTTAATTGTAAGTGTTGCCCTTTTGTGTGGACTGTGTTTGCTTTGGGGGTACTTGTAATCAATAATGCTGATATTTATCTAAATTATAGTATTATGCAAAAGTCTGCGTACTTCTGGTCAAATTACATGCTTAGTTAATTTCTTAGGGGAAAATGCATTACACCTCCAGTAAGAACACATTTCTGCTATTTCAATGCACAATTACTGCTTATTTGCTAAATTAAATATTTTTTGGGGAAAAATAATATTAATTGTGGCCTTCAGATTATATTTTTAATGTTGTATTCTCCAGTATGTTAAACAATACATAGAAATTGTGCACTAAACTTCAAAAATAATTGTACTGCCTGCATAGGATGTTATCTTTGTTGAGATGTTTTATCTTCCTGAAAAAAAAAAGCCTTTAAATGCACAATAAGCAACAGTTCAGTAAAAAGCTGAAAGCAGAGGACTTGTACCCTAGAGGACTTTGGAAGGAATTTAAGCTACGCAGAAGTTTCCACTGCTCTTGACTCATGGCTGCATGAGGTGATCTAATGTGCAGACCCTGGGCTGCACCCCTCCCAGGTCCATTGTGTTGGAAGTCTTGCTCTAAAAGCACAGGGGCTTCCTGAAGGAAAATGACCAGTGCTGCCAGAATCAAACAATATAGCCCCTTAATGATCAGACGCTTAGAACAACACAGCCACATCCTGCAGTAAATGGGTATAACAAGTCAAACAATTCCCACAGCAGGAAGCCGAAGAAGCAGCCTTCTCAAAACACACTCCAAAAAAGCTCCCCCCTCAGAGAACAGGAAAAAAGCTTGATTTCAGCCGATCGCAATTAGGGCAACATACACTGCCACCTCAGAAGTTATCAAAAACGTCAGCGACCAGAAAGAAGATTAACCCAGACTTATCTTTGTTTTGATGTTATAACAGTCTTTACTAATTACACTGGAAAGTCTAACTTCATGTAATTAGAAGCAAATTACTTATTCAACCTAAAAAGCCTTTTAAACTAACAAATCTTTCAGTCAAGGTGTCTTTAAGTGTAAGTGAGTTTTAAGTGAGTAAAACTTGTTGCTGGTAACAACATTTCTTTTTTTTTTTTAGCTGGTACTTCTACTTACAGTGTATTTAGAGTTACAAGCTCTTCATTCCAACTACTTTAGACATTCACCATCATCGTGAGGCTATATACGTTTCAGAAGAGAGTTTCCAGGCAAATTGCTTCCATTAAACGGAGGCCCAGAATGGGTAAACAAACTCTTTTTCCATGAGAGCTTTCAGACTTGAAGTAATGTCTCTGAGTTCATCGTACTTGCCTCCCATTATAGACATGGCACAGTCTGATCCTTGAAGGGGAATCCCACTTTTTTCCACATTAGTTAAATGTAATTAAAGTCAATCAGAGTGGCTTAATACTAAAGGCTTCTTTCTAGAGCAATGTATTTTGGAACTTGGAATTGTTTACAGTACTGAAGAAAGAGACCAGGGGTCCAGGGGTCTACACAAAAATAAATATTTTACTCTAAAATAGTACAACCAAAAAGAATCAGCCAACAAGAATGAAAGTTTGTGTGTAGGTTTGACATTGTGCAAATGATTCAGGTTCCATGCTCTGCCATGCATGTGACGTAAACAAGGATGGGCCTTATTGCTGTACCTAACTACCATTGGTGACGGCTGCACAGTGCAGGACTACATGCATGCAGACTGTTACGACAGCTGGCTTTAACACCACGCCAACGTTACCAAAGACTGTAATGGTGCCGTGCCAGACTGTCATGGAGTGACAGTGGGTTATCTTCAGTGACCAGTCTTGTTTTGGTGGAGATGGCCAATTAATCCATGTGTGAAACATGTTGGTTGTCATGCATCATATGTCCAGAAGGCCTGGTGGCACTCCACCTCCACCCCTACCAAAACAACTGCAGGAACTCTGTAAGAATTTTCAAGCTGCTTGGAAAAGATTATCACAGGACACCAGTATGAACCCCTACAACCCCATGCCACACGTATGCATGTTGCATTTGCAAACATGGCAGCCCAGGGACATACTGAGAGATGCTACTTCTTCATGTGTAGCTCAAGAAATATTGCCCATACCAGTCTAACTTTATCATCATTTACTGTTCCCGGCATACGTTTTTCAAATAGCATTGCAATCAGTCACTTCATTCTGGGTGCAGCTGTTTTCTGACGATAAGTGCACCTTCAGTGCACCTACAGGTGTCTTCATTGTGTTTATATGTGATGATTATAAACAGTAGTATTTTTGTGGACTGTTGTGCCTCTGCGATAATTGAATACTGAAGGCTACAGATTACATTAAAGTTATCATAAAAAGAGTGTCTCAGGCATATTCATCTTTGTGAGACAGCTTTCAGAAGCAGTGAATGCTTTGGACGCCTGGTTTCTATCCCCACTTTGAATGACATGAATTATACACACATTTAGAAAAAAACTGTGAAATTCTCATTTAGGTGCCAAACACTGCAGCTTCTTCTGTAGTACGCCAGCTTTAAACAAGCTCCCTCGTGATATCTCTCCACCTCTCCAGTTTTCCACATATAAGGAGAGACCCTCCTCTCTCAGAAATTTGGCACGGACGCTTGAAATTCCATGAAGCCAAAAAAAAATTATAAAATGAAGCACTGTTTTCCTCTTATCTCTCGCTCCTTACCCTGCCAGCCTCTTACTAGCACAGAGTTCAGTCAACACATTCTGTCTCATGTTCCCATTCTGTTTTATCTTACTGGAGATGGCAACAATGGCAAAAAAAAAAAAAAAAGCATGCCTGGATCTGAGCTCCCCATGCATTGTTTACCTGTTGAGGAAGGTGTTTCCAAAGGGGTTGAGTTTGCGAAAGGGCTTGTTGGGGTCCACTATGAGAGCATTTCCAGGGATAAGCCCCTCCACTTCCCCATGCATGATCGCAGTAAAGCAGTCTGTAGTAGGCTCTGGCCCCACACGACTTCCAGGTACATCTTGCTCCAACAAGTACCTGAGAAAGAAGAAAACCAAGTGAAGGTTACTTTAACATTCTTGGAACATCTCCAGTGTAATTGTGATCTGTGCTGAAGTGCGGAACAATGAAAAGGGCCTTAGCTTACATTTAATTCACCTAGACATAACATCATCATCTCTCTTTATCTGATACAATGAACAGAACTGTAAATAGTTACAGGTCTTACTTGATAAAGGTGGTCTTTCCTGTGGAGTACTGACCAACCACTAGCACCATGGGTTTGTTGTCAAAGTCAGCTTCTTCCAGACTAGGCGAGTGAAAGTCATGGAAACCATAATACTCCTCAATAGGGAGAAGCTTCTTTCGGTAGAGTGACTTCAGGCCCTCTGTGACCGTCCTAATCACTTCAGGGGTCTTCTTGACATTTTTCCGCCCCCAGCGAGACATTATGTGGAGACTTTATGCCGGTTTTGCTTTGCGTATTTAATTTATGGGTCAGTTTTCAACCCTGTCTCCGTTTGTTTATGTTTCCTCTGAGATGGCTATGCAGGCTTGTCTCCTTTTTCCTGTATTTACAGAAGTCGTTCTTGTAGCTCTGAATCTGAGGTTCAGTATAAAAGAGGACTGTATGACACTGACTACTACTTTACACGTTGAAATCTGGCTTTTCTTTGCTTTTATTTATTTTGGTAGGTTATCTTCTCAGCCTTTTTTGATTTCTGTGGAGAACAAAAGAAGGAAGATCAAAAAGTGCAAGAGGAATTTCACAGTTTTTTGGATGTGAAAGGCTTCATTATAAATAAATTCAGAAGTCAGGATTGTTCAGAGTGGTGGTGACAGGAACCAGAGGTAAAAAATAAATAAATAAATAAATAAAAATAAATAAATAAATGATTTACATTTTCTGTTTTCACAGAAAGTTATCATATTGGGGATACAAATATGCCATGTAATGCCTGAAAACTGTTGCTTGATAATTGTGTGATACCAACACTCATCATAAGAAAAATAGTGGCACCCAAAAGAAATCAACCGAGAGGAACGACATCATGAGACATGCGAACGATTCAAATTTCATGCTTGGCCGTGCATATGACATCAGTAGGGACGGGCCTGATCGCTGTAGCTGACGATATAAGGTTGCCCTGGTCTGCATGCTTTCCATTTTGACTTGTGCTGTTGTGTTGGTAGCAAGCTTACCAACGTATTGAGCACCATACCGGTTATGCGAATACTACCATAGCATGTTATTGAACTGGAAGACCTACACGAACCCTGGAGTGATAGAAACCAGAAGATTATACATGTACCTTGACAGCAGAACTATATACACAGAGCGTTAAGCCTACTGCCCTTAACACCACATCAATGTCAGCAAAGACTGCAATGGCGTCGTGCCAGAATGGCAGGGGGTCATCCTTAACGACAAGTCCTGCTTTTGTCTTGGTAGAGATGACCAACGCTCCGTGTGTGTGGAGGCACCATGGTCAGTGCCAGAATGTGCCATGTCCAGAAGGCCCGGTGTGCCTGTTTAACCTGTCTAAACTTTCATATAAGTTTTTTCCCCTCCAACTTTCCTCTGGACCCAGAATCTCCTTTAGCCCAGTGTTAAAGCAGAGAGCATTGTCTGTGCTTGTCTGGAAAATGTTGGTGTTCACTATGGAAATACTCTCTCACTCCCCCACCACACACACACACACACACACACACACACACACACACACACGCCATTTCCGTACATTGAAACGAGAGAGAGAGATGTGTTTTCCAGTAGTCCTGCACAGTGGAATGTGACATGAGTAAACAGTTACCATTGCAGAAGCCAGAGAACAGTAGTTACACAATGATCTACTGTACATATCTGTTGCTTAACAATGGGAGGATAACTGCATTATAACCATTCTTCCACTGGTGTTTGACAGCAGTATAATTCTAAAACTGTAAAAACACATTTAATAATGCTGATTATTCACACCCATCTTAAGCTTCTTGGACTAAATTACTAATGTCTTTATGCTGTTTTAGTCAAAGACCATAAGAATCTCCAGCTTGACTGGTGAGAAACCTAAACAATGTTGCTAGAAACAATGATGAGTCAGGATCAGGCATGTAACGAGGGATTGTGACATTGTAATATCACAATGGAAAAAAGTTACATTGACAGCGTGCATCATGGAGAATGGATATTCTGTTCATTGTGTCCTGCCATATTATATAAGAGTTCCTGTAGGAAAGCCTGTTTGGTTGAAAAGAATAATACCCCGCTCCCTCCCCAACCTACCTGGAGCATTTTCCTGAGCACAGTTTTAGAGCAACCATTTACACTACTAAATAACCCTTTTGGCACAAACAGAAAGGGAACAAATAGATACATTCGTCAACTTTTTTTTGACCTGCAGCCCATTTATTCACATTTTATGAAAAAGAGCATGAAGGCAGGTCTGCATCAAATCTGAAGCCGTTTCGCCCCTGTCAGCATCTGTAACAGTGGAAGAACTAACAAAACGAACACAATCTGGCTAACAAGGTGCGCTTTACAGATGGACCGAGCCAAAATGATATTCAGGTTATTCTGGCAGATATGGAAAACAATGAGCTGGACCTGATATTGTAACAGCTCCATGACTCTCTTCGTAATGCTAAGTCCTAATGTAATACTGGTTGGGAAAGGGAATGTGCAAACATCGAGGTCTATGTTCAGGGCTCCACTGCTTTGCTGAACTGTCACAAGCACTTGAAGCTATGTGTTCTTGTGAACACCGTGTACTCCCACCCACATATAGCCCAAAATTTCTCATGGCTGTCCCCAGGCATTCTTGTTTATAATCACAAGTGCTGTAGCAACATGATGATCATCATAATATTTTTTTTTCTTCATTTGAATTTTACTTAAAGTATGAACCCATAGTCATGAATCAAACCAGATCATGGGTCGAGTATACCAAAACAGCCCTTTCAGGCGCTAAGATCTGTATCTGTCTCAAAACTAACTCAAAACTGTGAGATAAAAAACAGAGCTTAGTAATTCACTTTAAAACATGCTGCCAAATGGATGAGAGAGAAGCTGTAGGTCCTTTAATCCTGGATTTTGCATATGCATTACTCAACCAGATCAGTTAGGAATTTTACTTTTCAAGTAGGAGCTACAAGTTGCGCAGGAGATGGAAAATATCTTGTGGCATCAACACAGTTGCAACACAGCCAGTCATCTTAGTGAAAGAAATGAACTACAGCTCAGTCCCAGAGCCTATGTAGTGTCAGAGTGTATCTCTAACGAGAGGAAAGGGCAATACTGTTTTGCCTATCCACACAAACTACAATGGCAGGCTTATAAGTATATTGCCTGCCCTCAAACCTTCTGCCTCGCTACTTGACCATTTTGTCTTTCGCTGGCACTTTTGAACTTCTCTTGTGACTTAACAGTGTTGCATAAGAAGGGACCTTAACCATGGCATAGCTGTATATTGCCAGAACATCCATGAACAGTGAGATAGCTCAGGTGTAGCATAAAAGTATTATAATAATAATAATAATAAAGCTTACCTGGTATGACCGCCACAACAACAAAAACAAGAAAATAAAAGTAAAAACGTGATTCATCAACCAAGAGCAAAAATATAAACCTCAACTAAATGCAATACGCTCTTCCAGTTTAGCGCTGGTCTAGAAAATTAAACAGAGAAGCACAGAAAACAAACATACGCTGTTTAAAAAACAAAAAAACTCTTTACCTTCTGCAAGTTTTAAATCAACTCTCGATGTGTCCTCAAGCTGCATATGCACACAGCACTGCAACGCCCTTCTTGCCTATCCTTCCCTCACTCCCTTTTTCCTCCCTGCCTCCTTACTCTCCCTTCTCTAGGCACTGACACACACTTTGGGGCAAGCCCAGGATAGCTCTCTCTTTTTTTTTTTTTTTTTTTTTTGGGAGGCGCAGATGGGCATGCCCAAGTGGGTGGAAAAGGGTGGGGTGAGTTAGGCAAAAAGAGGCCAAAATGGTGAACACTAATGTAAGTCAAAAGACTCTGTACACACAGTTCTGTTTGAACACATGATCAAGGAGTGGATCTTTCGTCCATGCCAAGGCCTTCCATGACAGTGCTGCATGCTGCAAAAAGGATAGCAGGCCCTGCCCTTTGCTGTACCATGTTGGGCAAGGTTTAAACTAACAGGCCATTATCAGAGAGATATCTGGTTTGGGTGGTTTTTACATAGGAGGATTTGAACTTGGATATTGTTTAGGCCACAAGAATGTCCACAATTCCCCCCTCTATAGGGGACTACTGGACAACCTTGACTTGTGGATCAAGTTATCTAGGAAACTTTCTAAAATACCCCCAAGATACAGAAAGCTCAGTTAAATGCATCCAAAGACTTTTTTTTTTTTTTTTTAAACTGCATCCAAAGACCCACCCTTCTTCTTTTACACTACTTGACATTAGCAAAAAGAAATTTAGCTGGAAGTCACCATCTAGTGGTCAGAAGACACTTTGCAAGTGATCGTATCCAGGACAAATTCAGAGGGGGGGAAAAAAAGGAGGTCTCGATTTCTTCAAATATCCATATCCCTCTCAAACTTCTAAAATTGAGGAAACAGCATGATTCTTTCATAAAAGAAGCAAGGTTTAATTTACAGTTTTACTAAATGTACAGTTCTTTTTAAAAAGTGTCATTATACACAATAAATACAATACAAAATTAATTTGTAGTACTATACTTCAAATTCTTACAGTTCTATTTTTTTCCTTTACATTATTATTGTTCTTTTTCCATGTAATTGTTTAAACTGTGTTTGCTTTTGAATTGTCCAAAGGGCTTCAAAGGAGTCCAAGTATGTGTACAAAAAAATAAATATAAATAAATTAGGAGGGTGACCTTAGGGCCTCAAACGTCTAAGGTATCACACAAAGAAAATACTGACTAAAACAAGCATAACTCAATCCCAGTCTTGGCAACCCCGTGGCACAGTTTTTTGCATTTTTCTGCTCTGCTATTCCTGATTCAGAAAAAATACAAAAAAAAGAAAGAAAAAAGAAAAACAAATACAAAAAAATAAAAATAAAAATTCACACACAAACCTGGAGTGCTTGGGCTCCCCAAGAGTGGGACTGAGAACCACCAAAATAACTCACTCTCAAAAGATGTGTGATTATACCTGAGGTACACAACTACACTCCTGGAGTTGTTCCCTTCTGCTGAGTTCATTACCAGGGCCAATTTGCCACATCTGACCCTGCTAATTACGTTCTTCGGATGCATTTGAATATCATCGGAATATGTGACAGATGGGAATAAACTCCGCAGGAGAGTAAACTTCCAAGAGCTAAGTTGAGTACCCTTGGGTTTGCCTTTAACCCTTCCTTGGAGGTTATTAAAGTCGCTTGGGAAAACTTTAGAGGTAATTCTGAGGTTCTAATAGCACCCCCCTCCCCTAAACAAAACAATAACAAAAACAAAAAACCCTGCACAGGTGTGCTCTGTAAATGTGCTCCAGATGGTGGCATGATTTTAGGTCAACAGCTCCGCTACTTCGTCATTTTTTCTTTCAGTTTTATCAGAAGTTTATCAGAACTTACTAAAACAGAAAACTGGTTCCTGATTTTCAATATGCATATTTCTAAGGGAAATGATACACTAACTATTTGGTGCTATTTGATTCCATTTTAAAAAAAGGTCACTGTAATTTTGTGCTGAACCAATTTTCCACAGGCCTAATCCCAAAATTAAAGAATTACACTGTAGTTAAGTTACTTCACTTAATATGAACACCAAAAATGAATATGTACTGTAAAGACAGAATGCTATGATCATAATGAAAAGTCATCAGATCAATCAATAATTTTGTTTTGGGAAAGAAAAACCCAAAAGACCCCAAACAAACAAACGAAAAAAAAAGTACATGAATCAAATTGACAAATGATTGAGCCATCTTGCCCCGCTATATCATTAATAACATTTTTTGCAAGAAAACTCCTGTCAAAAACAGACTGATTAGGAACTGGCCTGAAGCTTCCCACCCAAGAACACAAAAAAAGAACAACAAAAATGAGCAAAATCATGTCAAAGTGCACTTCATCCTTTCAAAAGTACACTTACAGGGCCATGTGTAAACTAATAGAACATTATTCTTCAGTCACCATCCATAGACAAACAAGGCAAACACAGCTGAACAGAGGAAAGTTAATCTCCACTTCATTCCTTTCTCCCTCGCAGACCCCTAATGCCTTTCAGTTTTGAAGAGTCTATTGACTACAGGGGCTGTTATCTACTGTGCGTCTGTGACACCAGACTTCCGTTTTGCCCTCTGCCCCCTACCTGTGGGTGCTGGGACATGGAAGATGAAGATGGAGAAGAAGAGGAAGAGACAGAGTGTCTATATGTTGACGATGATGAAGACGATGATGTGCCCTGGCGGTGAGGAGTTTGGTGCTGGTTTGTTAGGTTTGTAGCATGGTCCCTGCCCATGGGTCCCCTACCTGGCGGGCCTTGCTGCAGGTTCAGTATGCTGTCTATGGCGCACTGCAGATGTTCGTTCAGCGAGTCATCAGGTGGGGGACTGCCACTTGAGAAGCTGGCATTGTCCATGTCCGGGGAGTCCGATTTACACCGTTTTGCAGGAAGTGAGGAGTCTCTTGTGCAGGATGTTTCACCTGTAGACGGAGGGCCTGGTGCATGCTGGTCCATCTGAAATGTCCCCAGTGCCCTGTCTCTGTTTTTACTCACCAACCCTTTCACCCTCCCCATGCGGTCCCTGCTGTCCCCATCGTCCTCATCCTCTTTGTCAGAGAACTGTTGGTGGTGGTGGTGGTGGTGGTGATGATGATACGCACTTTTGATTCCACGAAAGAATTCATCCTCTACTGCCATCAGACCATGCGAGCCAGGGTCAGTGTGTGGCTGAGCAGGCCCACTGCCACCCTGCCGCTCAAGCTTCACGCTGGCAATCACAGTTCGTTCTGGTTTTGGAGAGGAGGTGAGAGGCCCTTGGGGTGTCGGTGGTGGGATGGGAACAATATCACCACCCCCTGGTACTCCTGGTCGGTGACGAGGGCTGATGTTCTCGCGGTAGGTTTTGCGCAGGGGGAGACGGCAAGTGGTCGCTTGAGAAGTGGAGGTGGGATTCCGTTTGACTCCGCCCACTTCATTGTGCTCCAGAGTGCCATTCATCTGGGCAGTAGAGGTGGAAGAGGATGATGACGACGATGATAACCATGAGTGAGATACAGAGGAAGGAGCGGCAGTGGAGGAATCTGTGCCACCAGCATTGGAACTGGTATGTGTAGTCACTGCACTGAAAGTGGTGGAGGTGGTGGGGATACAGGTTGGAGGTGGAGTCCTAATAACTGTGGTTGTTTGGGTTACAGGTGGTCTGGTTTTGGAGGATGGCTCAGGGGTCTGTGGCTGTGGGGTAAGTTGGGTTTGCGAATGAACAGGGTCTAAGGCAGTGTTGTGGACCACTTTGCTAAATCCTGCCTCCTGCTTTATCTTCAACTTCAACCCGATTCGTTGCCGTGCCTCATAGGTCTTGATTGGAGGTTTGCTGGTCCGCTGAGGGAGCGCATCATCATAATCGTCATCAGCAGAACGAGCAGAGGACAAAGTGCGACCAAAAGAGCGCTCCGAGACCTGCGGTGCAGCCTCTGGACTGGGGCGTACCACTGCTGCGGGCGTGGGGGAGCAGCTAGTGGACCAGGATACTAGTGCTCCCCCTCCTCCTTGTTTTATTACTAGTTTGGTGGGAGGAAATGGAGCAGGAGTTGGGGCTGCAGTGGTAGCAGGTGTAGCAGGTGTAACTAAGGGAGGAGCTGGAGATGGGGTGGCTGGTACATGAGCTGCTGCAACAGTTGATGGCCCTGTTCGGACAGAGCTAAGCTCTACTGGTGCAGGCCTCGCAGCACTCTCTGCAGCTCTGCTCAGCAAACAAGAGTTGGCCACAAACTCTTCTGCGGAGAAAGAGAAAAACTGTGTTGAAATAAATAATCATATGAGCAACATCTTTCAATCTCACCTGTTTAACATGACTTCACTGTGACTAACAATCTTTGATGCAGGCTTTACAGCTGAGCGATACGAACTAAAAATCATCTCAGCATTTTTAGGCTCAATGGTGATACACAATACATACATCTCGGAATTATCTACAAAGTGGGCTGTCATAAGCACTTTTAGCAAAACGGATAAAAAACTGCAGCGACAGGCTACATTTGTGACTCGGTGACTAGTATCAACCTCCCAAAGCAATTATTGGAGCATATTTTCAGGGGTGGGGTACACTACCACGTTTCTTTAAATAAAGCTCACAACAACCACTACGCCATCATCTCCTCTTACTATCTCTCAGTGTTAATGTTGACTACATACAAGACAGAATATTTTAGTGACGGCGAATAATGCAAAGACAGAGCTAACAAACAGTCTGTGTACTAGGACAAATAGTGTAGTAAGCCCAGAACATAAGTTATCAGAGAGAAGAAATGCACTGGCAAGGTTTTGCAGAAAAGTTGGGTCATGTATTTTATTGAAACATCAATTACATAAATATGAACAGTATTTACCCTATATCTTGAATAAAAATACATTACTATATCTTAAAATATATATTAATCGATATAATAGCTCTACTGCTGTTACAATTATTATTTAGTAGGTAATTTAATTGATTAAGCAAGGGGTGGTTGACAGAGTCATCTCTACGCTATGCTGGTGATTCTCAGCAACCATAATAAACTTTCTCTTTAGATGTGTTTGCACGTAAGACTGTTTTGCACTTTGCATATTTCTCCTTATGTAACTGCCATTTAAATACATTTAGTTCTATTTGTTATATTTAAAAATAAATATCAGGGGAAGCAGCTAAATAATCAATAATAAGGTAATATACTAATTCTATATTCAGCTGTAAAGCAAGTGGACAGCACGTGGCATTACTGTAATACTGAAACAGCAGAGCCTTTAAGGCTGTATTCTCTGTGAAATGATTGGATAGAGAACATGTACAGTCAATTCACTCATTTTTAATTAAGTTAATTTAAATAACTCAAAGTTGAATGTCCATGCAGTGTGATCTCAAAGTATAAACCTAGCTTTAGACAATTAACGTCTGCTAAAGAAAGACAGGTGAACACACCACAATTAGTTCAACTAAAGCAACTTACAGCAGGCATATCCAACATCACTCCACGAAGGCCAAAGCAATGTACCAATGAACCAGATTCTAAAACACGCAATTTCAATAAGGTGCTTGTCTGGGTGCTCATTAAATTGGTGTCAATGGGGAATATATATTAAACTCTATAGTGACATGTCAATGCAGAACTCTTAGAGGTCTTCCCTTCATGTAGCTTAACTCACAGCTTACCTGGCTTTTCTTTAGCTAGTATCCTGTCCTGGTTCAGTGCCATCTTTTCTTCCTGAATGAACATCCTATCAATCATCACCATCTCAGCAGAAGGGCCCAGCCTCTGCAAAAAAGAAGCAGCACAAATAACAGGTCAGTGTCAAGACAGATTATCACAGAACAAGAATCAATTAAGAATTGTGTTTGAGCCCACCCTAGATTCCTCAAACAGCAGGTGACGATATTTGTCCAGCATAGCTTGTGTGCGTTTTAGAAGTTGGCAGGAGACATTTTCAAACTCATCATCCACTGGACAGAGAAGCAGTGTTACACAAACAGCAGTGAAAACAACTACACAAATTTAGCCAGTTATTAAATATCTGGATGGATGTCTAATAGGCATGCAAAACGAGCTGAGCTGAATAAAAGGCAAATGATGAAGTTTGTAATTTGTAAGAGCTTGTAGTTTTATAATACAAACTGCAATTAACACTTTAACCTACATTATTCATAATGCTATCTTAAATAGGGACATGCTCATATTGTTTAGCTCTATTAAGTATACAAGCATAGGGACTTTACCTTTGCAGTAGTCTTGAGGGGATGGAGCCATGCCTTGGTATAGGTGGTAGGGCAGCAGCCTATGCAGAGTGTCTTCAAAAGAGCGGAAAGGCGAGCTATAGTCCGGATGCAATACGGAACCCTGAAGCTTCCTCAGCTGTTCCAGCATTCTACACGAATACAACCATTTTATTTTAAAAATCCGCACAGGCCTTTTATTGTAGTACTACACTTTATTTATATGGACATACCGTGCTTCTTTGCTGGGCTCCATACTGAAGGGCCTTTTTAAAGCTGAAGTCTGTGAAAAGTCATACAAAACAGTCTTAAAATATGCAGGTAGAATAACACGGTAATACTGAAGTAGAATTTCACTGGCAGTAATGTATCTATCCCTTGCCTGTGTTTGAACAGGAGCAGGAGGCTGTGGTGCAGGCATCTGCGTTAGTCCACTACTTAGGACCTGAATCTGTAACCCTGGTTTACCTAACGTGAGTCCTCCAACTCCACTTATGACCCCTGTCTTTGCCTACAGAAAATTAAATATACAGGAATATTAGACTAATGATAGTCTTTACTACATATTTATTAAAGAAAAATTAAACCAGCAAATAATCTGAGACTTGAAATAGACAGTGGTTAAACATCAAATACCTGAACAGCCTGAGCAAGGTTTGGAGGGGGTATTCCCTGGTTAACCGTAACCACAGCAGTCCCTGAAGCTCCAGAAAGTACCTGTGTGTCATTTGAACCTGCAGATGGGACAAGAAAGCTGTAGATGACAAGGAAATGTGGGGACAAACAATTCTTGCAAACGGTGAGTACCTTGGAGTGGTCTCCTACCTGTAGCAGAAGGCTTGACAAGAACAGTTTTTTGCTGTAACAGAGGTGGGACTGAACTAATCGCAGTACCAGCTGATGACGTCACCACCTGGGCTGCAGGTTGCTCAGGTAGTTTGCTGAACTGATTTGTGGGCTGTGGCTGAGAGACTTGGGCCTGGGCCTGGGCCTGAGCCTGGGCTTGGGCTTGGGCTTGAGCTTGAACTTGTTGTTTGGCCTGGAGTAGGATGTTTTGTTGAACCTGAATAAACATACAAGTGAAATGAGCTCAGGCTTTGCAAGTTGATCAAGCATTACATTTCCTTCTGCTGATATTATTCTTGGTTATAAATTACAGACAACCAAACAGCCTTCCTATAAGTTTCTCTCATCTACATCAATACCCTTGAACAGACAGTAATTCTTGCTACTGTTACTATGCTTGCGATTCAAAGAGCGTTTAATACCCAGTGACCAGCTCAGCACTGCCCGCACTCAAACAATTTGAGTCCTTGGTCCATTACCTCTGTATTTTATTGGTGCACAATACAAACCCCAACTGCAAAAACTATGAAATTCTAACTAAACCAGTCAAAACCAGTATCTAAACCAGTAACAGTCAACAGATAACATCAAATATATGCTCATTCCAAATTTCAGACCTGCAACGTATTCCAAAAAGGTGGGACAGGAGCATGGCTCATCAAAATATACAAGATGCATGTTCCACTGTATTTTTTCTCAGAGACGTCTGTGACATGTTTTAATGTGGTTGACATGAGGCTTTTGCTGTGTCTAGCATTGTATCATCTTGTATTTCTGGATTAATTACCATACTGTTTACTGAATGTTTACTGGAGATGTTTTTTCAAAGCATTCCCAATATGCATTATAGAAGCTTATAGGTTTTTTCACGCCATCAACCATGGGAACAACTATGTGTACAAACTGTTGACGGTGCAGCAAATCCTGCAATAAGGTTTAAAAACGATTTACCTGGTGGAGCTTTTCCAACAGCTGTTTCTGTTGTGGTGAGGGCTGGGCAATTGATGACATGGTTTGCAGTTGGGCATTAACCAGCTGTAAGTGGTGCTGCTGCTCGGCATTTAGGCCTGGCACTGTGATCTGCTGTTTCACTGCTGTACCAGCGGGGGTGCTTCCCGGGGGTGCTGCAAACTGGAAAGTGGGAGGTGCCTGGGGAGGTTTTGGGGAACAGGAAGAGGATGGTGGCTGCTCTTGCTGAAGGACCACAGGCTGAGGCAGTGGCTGAGGAAGAACCTGGGGGATCTGCACTTGAATTGGCTGAGGCTGCGTCTGCTGAGCAGACTGTGCAGCTAGCTGAGGCGGCTGTGGAGAACCGCCAATCTGATTGTGTATTATGAACAGTGGCGGTAAAGAGGAAGGCGTGCATGAGCGAGTGGGCGTCTGGGACTGAGAAGGTGGCTGTGCCTGGGGCTGAGACGGAGGTCGGGACTGTGGAGGAGGGTGTGGGGACTGGATCTGATGGCCCTGTGTGAGAGGTGAAGCTTGGGAGCGTTGTGGGCTGTCAGACAGTGTCGGGGTCACACTGTGAGGGGCCACTGTCTGAGAGGGCGAGGCGCTTTGGATTTTTAGAGCTTGCTGATGTGCTGCTGACGGGACCTGTAGATCAGGAAGCAAGTAAAATCAACGTTACTTGAGAGGGTCAGTACTATCAAAGATTGTAAGTTATTCTTGGTTGGTGGGGGATCACTGTAGCCATATATAAACACAAGCAGCATAATATGGCAGGAAGCAGGAATATGACAGATCAAACCTCTTTTTTGAAAAGCTTAAAAAAAATAGACAAAGAAGAGGAAAAATGTCTTCACGAATGCTACCAAATACTACCAATGATTCGACAAGATGATCCTCACCTGGGGAAGAGGGGATGGGGGATGGAGGATTGAGGGAATACGGGGGTCACAATTCAGAGTATGGGGAACCATAGAGAACCCACAGGACTTTTGTTAAGGAAAAAACAGGGACAAAGGTATCCACTGGAGGCAGCAAAGCAAGAAGGACTTGATCTTGATCAAGATCTTGAGGTAATTTTGTTTCTTTTAAAAGGGGGGGGTAGGGAGTGTATGATTAAGGTAAAAAAAAAAAAAAATAAATAAATAAAAAAAACACATGTTAAGAAAGGAAGAATGATGTATAATTTGGATGTTAATGATGGAGGAGCCACGTGCCCCATTACTGACACCAACCAACAACATTTTTGTGCAGTTGGTCAAACATGCTAGAAACAGTGCGAACGGGCATGGCAGTATTTGGAACTTCACAAGTGTGCTATGATTTGAAACAAAAACATTGCTATTGCGTCTTGTGGGATGTTCAGTCGAATAGCAAGTTCTCCGTCCACCCATTTCATGCACATTCTCCATGCTAGCTACTGAGACAGTTGCATGCATAAACTGCCTTTTAAAAAAAAAAAAAAAAGAAGGGAAAAAAAAAAAAAAAAAAGACACACCTGTCACATTAGTACAATTATCAGCAGAGGTGTCAGTGGTCAAGTTGGCATGAAAGAAGAACTCCACCAATTATTTGATATATTAATTAAAAGGTTACAATGTAAACAAAGTAATTCAGGGTAGTCTGATGTGAAATCTTCCATTCTAGTCCAGACTGAATCACGTGAAGCCTTTAATACCAGTCACATATTTTGATAGAAGTTTAAAAGTTACGAATTTTGGATGCAAAAATTTCTTTCTTCTTTTCTTTCTTTTTTTTTTTTACATGAAGGGTGCTGTAAAGACAAACTAGCTTACAAAACAGCCCACAAAGAAAACACTACACATAACCGCTGCTTTACCGTTATCAGTAAATACAAAAAATACAAAACAGTGTAGGTTCTGGTCATATTTGCATTTAAGACATCTCGTGCCCGTTCCTGTCATCACTGTTTCTTAGGTATGATTCTCTGCAACTAAACACTCAGCACCAACCCACTCTAAACAACTTTCTTGACAGTTCAGTATTTAAACTAGACAGGGAAGATGGGGGGGAATTAAAAACAAAACAAAACTGTAATTAATCATGTAATCAAAACTCTAAGCAGAGGTCATATTTATAACTAATTAAGCACATTTCTATTTTCTGTCCTATACACACACAAGTGTGACTAATGTTTTGGTAAATAAACTCCAACTAGCTTTAGAACTTGAGCAAGGTTAGGATGGTTCACTTGTTACTAGGGCATATATGCACATACCTGAAATACACTTTCTTTGAGAAAATAGCCAAAATAAACGTATTAATTTACATTTACGGCATTGAGCAGAATGTTTGTTAAAGGGGATTCCAATTTTTCTGTATAATAATATCATTGTAAACAAAGTCATTCTAAGTGGTTTGAAACAAAATGCATAGTTTAATAGAAGCTCTCTGGAGTTAGAAACATTTAGAACTAGATAAAAGCTAGCTCACAAAGTTATTATATGGAAGAGTTACTAATACACTACCTGATGCCTGAGACATTGTTTTAAGGACACTTAAGTTAACTTCTCTGGCCTAAAACAAAAAATATAGTAGTATTTGTTTGTGTTTTATTTGCATTTTTACACCTATTCATGTCCGAGATGCACATGCACAGTGTAGTAAGGCTACTTTACTGTTATCAACACATACAACCCATCACTATATCTGAGGTGTAGACATCAAGCACCCTTGATACTATCTCCAGCTCTGTACAGGAAACATCTAAATTAGTAAGATACACTGCAACGAACTATTTCACATCAAACCAATTTGTTTACATCTCAATGATTGAACTATACAGAAAAGCTGAATAATCGACTGAATTCCCTTTCTTGTTTTTTCATCTGTCGGTAAAAGCTTTATTCTGACGCAAGACCAGCTCCAAACACAAGTCTCAACATAACTGGGAAAAGCAAACACTAAACTAATGACCGAATCGAATTTTTTTTTCCTCAAAACTTGTAACAACATCTTGTTCCTTCATTGGACTAAACTTCAAAGAAACCCTGATCCGGTTAGTATTGAATATGAACTAATATTAAAAAGGTTTGTATATAGGAATCTTTATGCGTTTAAAACAGATTTTCAGTTTCCTTAATGCCAATTCCAAAATCTAGAGAGAAAGCCTCATTCATTCGACAGGTGTCTTAATTTTCTTCCATGTCCAACACGAGGTTATTTGACAAAATGTAAATTGTTTAACAAAAAGGGAAGGTAAGGCTTTGACAAGCAAAAAACAGGCAAAATAGCTCACTATATCATAAGAGGGAGCACAATACAACAGAATTATACAACCACACACTAACTCCAAATTGAGGAGTGCACAAGAGAAAAGCACAGAGGTAAGAAAATGTGCAACAAAAACTGAAGACAAAATAATGCCAGCAAGCAAGAGAGTGACACAGCAACTAAAAAGAGGGGCTTGATGCTGAGCAGAAAGGCATGGCAGAAAAGGAGGTCAAGTGTGTGTGTGTGTGTGTGTAGGGCATAGTTCTGCTAGGAGACAGGGTGTCCCAATATGTAGCGGTGCCAGCAACAAGTGGGTGGGGCTTAGTGCAGAGCACAAGCTCATCTACCTTGTTAACCAATGCTGCCATGTGAGCGGGGCCAAGGGAGGGGCTCGGACTCTGCCCTGGGCGAGTTTCGGCTAACGGGTGGTCATGGCCTGTAGTGGCGGAACCAGAGCTGCCGCCGCTGACGATAACAGACGCAGGTACGCCCACAGAGGCAGGTGGGTCTTTCCCTGCTTGGTGGTGCTGGTCCTGACATGAGCACATTTATCAGTTCAGGGGGGGAGGGGCAGAAGTACAACAGAAATCCAAACTGGGGCACGTTCAGCAGGGCTCTACATTGTACAAAAATGGTCAGCTAAAGCTAATCCTCAAAAAGCAGGTTTATGTCTGCAAGGGATGCTACGTTCTAAATTAGCTTAAGTACTGAACGTGACCCTGGTCAAAGGTCAGGTTGGGAATCTTGTTTTATTAGTTTATGTTAGTTTACTGGCTAATGCACACACAAAATAAATAAAGACCATCAAAACACACTGACCTGCTGCAGGAACATCTGCACAGGCTCCTGGCTGAGGATCATGCTTGAGCCTGGGGGCGTGAACAACACCTTTCCTGGACTGTGTTGGGCAGGTCCCAAACCAACTGCGGTCACGGAGGACGTAGATGTAGCCACTGTAGATGATGGAGCTGTTGATGAGGGGACTGATACAGATGCTGAAACTGATGGAGCTGTCTGTACAGTAAGGATGGATGTTTGGGGTTGTGTTTGTGGTTGCACCTGGGGTTGGGCAGCTTGCTCAGTTGAGCTACCAAGCACAGTAATGTTTTCTCCTGGCTGGCACTGTGCCATGGCTGCTGCTCCAGTGCTGCTGTTGGTGGGAATGCCACCAGCCTGCTGTTGAAGTGTTGGTTGCAAACTGACTGCTGGGCTCAGGCCCTCTATTGACAGGGAATTTTGTATAGGCATGCCCTGTATAACCGTTTGAACATGTCCTGTAACCGGATGAGCTTGATTCTGCGTTTGGGCTATGGAGACAGGCATCTGGAATAGTGCGGGATGGGCCATCTGACCAGGCTGAAGCTGGATGGGCCCAGAGAGAATGTGGGCGGCACCAGGATGACCTTGCGAGGCCAATACCTGGCTGAGATTGATGTTTTGATTGGCTGTCAAGATTTGATTGGCAGCAATTATCTGTCCACCTGGTCCCGAACTGGTGATAATGTGACCTCCAGGGTGCTGAGTCAAGATCTGACCTCCAGTCTGAAGCTGAGGCAGGAGAAACTGATGGTTCTGACCTTGTAGTACAGCCTGAGAAGGAATGACAATGCTGCCCTGTTGATTTAGTAAGTGAACACTAAGGGGTTTACCTGTTGCAGGAGCGCCTTGTTGCTTAAACAGAGCCTGGGGGAACTGTGCTCCCTGTGTGGTAGCCTGTGTACTCAAGACAACATTTGAACCTGGCTTGCCAGTGAGGAAGGCTACATTCTGAGCAGCAGATACAGGGACCTGCTGCACCCCAAGAGCCTTATTGGCATCATTCTGCAATGCATGTGGGGCTGGAAGTTGCTGCTGTTGCTGCGGCTGTGGTTTAAAGAGTTTGGGTTGGAGAGTGCCACCTTGTGGAGGTTTGGGCTGTATTGGAGTTGGTGTTCGCTGGATGATAACATTCTGCATAATTTGGCTCTGGGGCTGAGGCTGAGTTTGAGATCCAATTCCTGTGCTCAGGGGAGCACTGCTGAACCCTACTATACCACTTGCTGCAGCCATTGTGGTACCACTGCTGTTGGTGTTTGTGGTGCTGACACAAACGGCTGGACCATTCAAAGATGGGGACCCTAAAGTGGCCTTTCCTCCCTGAATTAAAAGTCCACCTCCAGAGCTAAGCACAGAACCTCCAAGACCAGCCTGGGCACTGGCACTTGCTGCATCAGGCCCAGGTTGGTGCAGCTGATAACCACCCATGGTTTTAGTTAAGATCTGTTGACCAGACGGGTTGATAGTCATTACAGTGGGTTGGCCCACGACTTGAATCTGTCCAATGCCCAAATGTCCAGACTGGCTTCCATTTTGTAACGCCTGAAGGCTTGAAATGGGTTGAAGAGTCACATTTCCGAGTCCAACTTGCTGCATGAATGGCTGGACACTGATGGTCTTGTTCATGACATGTGGTTGGATCTGCAAACCTGGGTGAGCCAGAACAGAGCCAAGCATATCTGTGGTTGCACTAGACTGTGTGGTAGTGGTACCTTGGCCAGAAAAGATCTGTGTAGCACCTCCAATGCCCACCCCAGGCAAACTAGCATCAGGCAGTGGTTGGACCACCTGTGTCAGACCAGTTAGCCCAAAGGAGCTGAGATCAAGCTCAGCCTCTGCTTCTTGAAGGCTTTGTTCTGTGATGTTGGCTTCCGCCAGACTCTGCTGCAGAATGTCACAGGGTTCGTGATTCGACCCAACACCATTGCTCCCACCATCGCCACCTCCTCCTGGTGAGCCACCAAGGATGTCATCGTCCTCCAAAAAGTCCAAATCCACGCTGACTCGGGGCAGCCCAGATGGCTCGCTCGTCGATAGCTGAGCCTGTGGCTGGACCTCTGGAACGTGTCCCTAGAGGAAACAGAAAAGTCCAGGTTTGCAAGTGGACACTGTATTACGTAATGGCAGGAAGAGGAAATAAATGGTAAGAATGACTATGAGATGGTAGGCCTCTAAACACAGTGGAGGCCCAGGACACTTTATTGATTCACCTCTGATGGTTGCTGGTATGTTTGCATCTCATCTGATGTGTGGGACTGGAGAATGCATGTTACATAAAGGGATGGAGACGAGAGGGTGGGGAAAATGGGGGACATTACTCACCCCAGCACTGGAGAAGAACGAGCTGGACGGGTCACTCGAGCCATCCAAAAGGTCATCAGTGTCCAGCTACAGACAGACAGACCCACGATAGGATAGACAAACCACCACGCCACAGACAAGGACACACAAGGAGCAGGGGCGGGTAGATGCAGAAGGGCAAAGGGCCAAAAGGTGGAAAGGCAAAGGAAGAGCAAAGTGAAGATAGTGTCCAGACCCACCAGAACGCAAAAACACAGAAGAAAGTACATGCACAAGTGAGCAACAGAACAGCTAAACTGTTAGGGAAAACAGGAGTCAAAAGATAGGAAGCTTTATATTAGTATGTCAATTTTGTGACTTAACCACAGAAGGAGAATGACAGAACCTTTTAGAGACAGAAATGATCGCCTAGAGAGGAGCTGGGGTGGGAGGGAAATTTTAGGCAAGCGTGTTGTACACACGTCAGTGTTGAGAATCCGTTTGTGTTATGGCCAAGGGTTACTTTTTGAAAGCGATGTCTCCACTCTCTTTCTTGTCTATTTTTGTACAGGGATAGACACCTGGCTAAACACAACTCACAATCTGAATCTGAAGTACTCACTTGTGTTTCTGATCCATGAAGAAAGTCATTAAGAGCCTGTGGGTCGCTGTAAAACAACAGTAAATCTTTCAGATGGCTCAGAATAACAGATGTCACTACAGAGATTTACATTTTATGCAGATTTACATTTACTGAGATTTACTGAGAAGTCTTAACACTTACCAAATTACATCTAGCAAGCACCTGCCATCTTCATCATCCATGTCAACTGAGAAAACAAGAATTTAGGGATAAGTAACAGTCAGACATTTTTCTATGCACAAGAGCAAAGGATTGTATTAACTGATTAAGAAACTTTTCAGTGACTTTTATCTGGAGGAAACAAAGGCTAAACATACACTGAAGCATGCATTTTTAATGTGTGCACAATTTTCTGAATAAATAAAACCCAGTATTATGATATGTAGCACAACCTCACAAAGACTGAAATTCTCAAGCGAATTAGCTTGTATTTATTCATAAAGTGGGAGAGGTACTCCAATACACACTGTCCCTTGATGCTTCGGGGTGATTCCCACTGCCCGGTTCTCGGCGCATCAATATACCTTTACTACCACCAGTGAGACAAGACTAACGCAAATGTCCAAGATCATGATTTCAGGAAAACAAACTTCAGCCCTCTATTAGAAACGATTACTATAAGTACGATACAAGACCAGGCTATCTAACGGTTAGAAGGACAAGGCAGAGTTAAACAGCCCCTGTTCGGCTGAAACACAAGCGCAGGGGACGGGGGAGGAAAGCGCGCTTTTCACAATCACTCAACACAAATACTGAACACCGTGTTCCTCCCATTCGAGGGGCAAAACCGGCGAGAATAGACCAATTACTCAAAACCGAACACACTTTGGCGAAGTTACGACTTCGAGGTCACTGCAGTAACCTGATTGTTCCGTCTCAATCAACGGAACGGGCTCCGTAAACTGAAAAAATCAAAACCACAATAATGAGATGAGGGCAGGCGAAGACTCGACGAAAGCTAGTTCAGATTTGAGTTCGACACATATCGCTCCTGATCACACACACAAGAGCATCCCACCGGGGAGAGAGGCATAACAAGACATGAATGGAGACTCTGGACCACTAGGATACGGCGGTTCCAGCTAGCTTCGCCTAACTACAACTTGCTCAAAACACCAATTGGTGCAGTGCAATTCCGTCCATTCGGGACCAAACGAAAAGGTGAAACGGCTTAGCTAATCGCCTCGACAGTCTGTTTTCAGTCGTGTTCACGAGCCGCCTTCTTCATCATCGTTTTGCAGCAATTTCAGTTAGCTGTAGCCAGCTAGCCGACTAGCAGTTATTTTGCGTTAACAGGTTTAGACGCAGCGCAAATAAATCTGACCAAAACTGAATATCACTAAGTCTATGTGTTACACGGGCATTCCGTGATGAAACGCGGAGCCCGAACACCAAACGTATGGGGTTTAGTTGCCAATATAAGCAATTGCGTAGCCAAGTATCTTTATCCTTGCGAGCTAAAATATGAGTTTATGTTGGAATAGTCTTGGACCAGGGGGGTATGCTTGGGAATTCGTTGTAAAATCCACACATTAGCCGACTCATGCAAGACTTCGGCTGTATGAACTTGATAGAGGTGAGCTTCGGGATCCGCGTGCAGCATGCATATGTTGCAGCTTTGCAGTAGTTATTGAGATTTATAGAGAAATTGCTACATTGTAACAAACTCACCCGAGACGGTAGAGGTGCAGGCAGCGCGGGGTCTCCAGAACGGCCCTGCACGGGCTCCGAGTCAGGACCCAACCACAGAGCGCACAAGCAGGAAACGGAGAGCCGCCGCATTTGCCTGCTTCATAAACCTATCACCTGTAGTAGCAGCGCTGGATCGGACTTTAACACAGAATTTCTTACATTTTCGAATAAACGCCGTTGTCGTTTCCAGGTCCTAATTTGACAACAATAAAAACCCTCCCGCGGAGGAATATGCTTTTTTAGCTGAACTCTGTCTCAATAAAACGTGGCTTTTGTGCAACCCCAAGTCATGCAACGTTAACTCTGATGTGTAACTGCAAGTTATGTTATGTTTAGTAAAAGGGGGTTCTGGTACTATACATATATGTAAACATTTCTGTCCTGGTGTGTTTGGAAGAGCGAATTTATTTCGTAATAGCCAGCAGGCGATTGTGCGTACAGCTTTGTCCAGGGTCCGGATCCTTTTTATGTCTCAGATGTCTATTTTTGATGAAACACTGTGTACTGTGATTGGATCTCATTTTTAAACATCACAAATGAAGCGGTGGATCAAATCAACCGGTTTATTGGTCGACTGGCTTCTTTAAAAGATCTCGAATGAGAAAAGACGGAGTGGTTTGAAGTTACGTGTTTTCTAGGGGGCGTGTTGTACCGTTTTGTTTATGCCATATGATAGGTCGAATTTGAAGCAGTTTGGGTGTGGCCTGAAAGTATTTATTCCGTCTCAATGCTTTAAAAAACGCAGTAAACACACGCAAAGGTCCCAAACTACATCGCTTTTCATTTTTGTCAGCTTCGTATGTTTAATGTGCAGCTTGGTTTAATACATGTCCGAGACATCAGCGCTCTGAATTTCATCAGGCGGTACCGTCTTACGATTGTGTACACTTTGGTCTTAGTAGTTAGCAGAAAAAACATTAGTCCAGGCTGCCAGTTTATGCATTCATTTGGGATTAAAATGATATCAGCAGTGTTATCATTTAAATAAACATGTCACACACAGTGATCTCTTTTTGAATGATTGCATAAAATGCACGCCCCCCCAGACCCTGGCCTGTGACAACTGACATGTAACCTTTTTTGTGGACTTGTCCAACAGTGAGCAAATGCATCTTTCAAGCACCGAAACAGCAATTAAATAATGCACTAATTTAGTGCATGTGGATGTTAAAAATGCCAAAGTATCTGTTTTTAGTCCAACTTTATGAACTATTATAGAATTATCAGTGTGATGATCAGTTGTTAATCTCAGCTCTGCTAAAACCCGAATACACTGATTCATAAATGTAAAGAGCAGTTATCAGTGTCAGTGTTATTGAGCTCTGCTCAAACCTGAGCAGACCGATAAATTAATGCGATGATTAGTTGGGGGATTGTGGGAGCTGAACTGAAGCAGGCAGTAAGACTCTCTCTCTCTCTCTCTCTCTCTCTCTCTCTCTCTCTCTCTCTCTCTCTCTCTCTCTCTCTCTCTCTCTCTCTCAAAAGTACACAAACTATGTATTACATATTTATTATTAAATATTAAGTAAAAACACAAGTTTCTCTCTTTAGACCTTCACCTGAGTAACAGTACCAAAGTATTTTACCAAATGTAGTTAAGTATGGAAAGTGAAAGTAGCATGATTTATTATGGCTCTAATGTCCTATTATTAGTTCTGGAACAATACTCTCATAACTTATTTTAGGTGAAGAAACTATAGTGTCTCTCAGTCCACCAATCTTTTAATAGAAGGTCATTAATTAGTCTGACACTGATGTCTATGCAAATGATCATAAGCACAAAACACTGGGAGAGGGAGACGATAATGAATAGGTATGTTTACAGTGTGTGTTGCCCTATGTTTAATTATTTTGTGTGTAAAGTGCCATTGGATTGCTGCTCAGTTTCATTATACACTGTGACTGAGATGTCTCTTTAACATAGTATGATAATATATAGATAATATGTGACACTGTATAGCAAGACTGAAACTGAATGTTAGCAGCAACTAAAGTTAGTTTTGGTTATCTGTTGTGTTGTTATGGGTATGGGAAAATTGCCTGTTACCTAAAACAAAACAAAAAGACATCTACATGTTGATTATTTTGTGTTAGAAAAATAAAGAACTGTTGAGGCGTTTAGCAGAGTTAAAATACTACGGTACAGTCCGTCAAGAATCAAGTATGTATCAAGAATCCAGAAGGACTTTTATCAGCACTCTGCCCCTGTAATGCCTGTTATGTGAACGTCAGCAAGCGCGCCATCTATCGGTGACGGTTACTGCTGCCCATAGCAACAGGACTTTACGACAGTTACATGCCGTATGCCTGTACACCGGTGTCGTACGTTTTGCAGAATCACCATGGCGTCTGTGATGAAAGAGACCGTGGGACTGTATGAAACACTGAAAACGGAATGGAATAAGAAATCCCCAAATTTAAACAAATGTGGAGAGATACTAAGCAAGCTCAAGGTATTGTGTATGATTTTTGTTCAAGACCCGCCAAAAACATAGCTTAAAAATCTGCACTTTCTCGGACTGACTGAAAACGTCAACTTGCTAACTAGCCACTTAGCCTGCTAATGTGCCTGGGTTAACGTTAGCTAGCTATTTTCCCGCAGCATTTCGAGATTTTAGATAGATTAACTATAAATAGTGGACTATCCTGGTGTGACTGTTCGTTCAATCGGTGAGTTAATAGTGCGACCTGTATCAAAATGTTAGTATTAAATGGTAAGTGATTAGCACTAGCAAGCTAACCAGCTTGCTGTTTAGCTAGCTGAATGAAGTTGATGCTGACTGTAGGCGAGCTGTTTTGTTTAACCGATCTTCAAGTCACTCTTCTATAAAGGTCACATAACTGATGCAAAATGCATTTTGACACTCATTGTGAAACTCTGAACCTTTTTTTTTTTATTGTTGAATCATCTAGTCGTAAAATAATCATTCCGTAAATAGTAGTCATATGTCTTATATGTCTACTTAGACTTATGTATAGAGTATCCATATACATAAATGTATTCATACATATCTTCATCTTATTTTCTGGCTCTTCAGTATTATTCTGATGCTTTATTGTATTTATTGTGTCTTATTGTAATTTTCTCCTAGTGTAATACTTGTAGTCTGTGCTGTTATTACATGTATGTGTACTTGTGTGTGATGTACTCAGTAAAAAATAAAGATTCTGATTTTTTTTTTCCCTCAGAAGTTCAGGAAAGGAAAATCACAGTTGTAGTTGATGATTTTGTTGATTTTTTTTTTTCTTTCTCAGATTTCTCTTTTGGAACTCAATTTCTTACCAACCACTGGGACCAAACTCACAAAACAGCAGCTTATTTTAGCCCGTGAGTAAGCGTGGAAGACAGACACAGCATTTCATCATGCTAATTACTATATATGTGTGTGTGTATATATATATATATATATATATATATATATATATATATATATATATATATATATATATATATATATATATACACATACACATACACATACACATTTTTTTTTTCATTTTGCAGGTGATGTGCTGGAGATTGGAGCTTTGTGGAGCATCCTGAAAAAAGACATCCCCTCCTTTGAGCGATACATGGCCCAGCTGAAGTGTTACTATTTTGATTACAAGTAATACTTACATTCAAGCCAGTAATTTGAAAATTATTTAGCATTAGTAGTATAAACTAATGAGTGCATCTTGTCTTACCAATAGAATAATCGCCTAAGTTGTGGGGTAGTGGTTAGTCTTGCTTTATTCACTCTTTAGTTATGAAAATGGCTAACATTTACCACTTTTCCAGATTTATTATAACTTCTTGTTGGTTTAAAACTGTTCTTATGATTTTTACCATATTCCAGAGATGAGTTGCCAGAGTCAGCTTATATGCACCAGCTGCTGGGCCTAAATCTGCTCTTCCTGCTGTCCCAGAACAGAGTATCTGAGTTCCACACAGAGCTAGAGAGACTCAGTGCTAAAGACATCCAGGCCAATGTCTACATTAGACATCCAGTTTCGTTAGAGCAGGTAAGGGAAATCTATTTAAACTGTGACATTTAGATCAATTCATGGCTTGTGTTATGGTAAGTGTATGTTGCTGCTAAGTGTGACTTTATAGTTTGTGAAACATTTGTTTGTTCTAATTTAGTACCTGATGGAAGGCAGTTACAACAAAGTCTTTCTTGCCAAAGGAAACATCCCTGCTGAGAGCTACACGTTCTTCATAGACATTCTTCTTGATACTATTCGGTAAGAGCTGTTGTCACAGTTCATCAGTGTTCTTTTCTTAATTTTCTTAATTTATTAATAACATATGTTGTACTTTTTAGTTTGTTGTTACAGGACTGTTTACATGTTAACATGTTTAAAGCTATATTTGAGCAGGGTTAGTTTTATCAGATGAGGTCTGGTAATGCAATAAGTATGTAATCTCACTTCCGAACTGTCCTGTGAGTTGTTGATCGTTGGATTTTATGTTATGAACTTGAGTATTCGGGGTGAAATTAAGCTCTGGTTTTGCTGATAAGCTCATCTTCATGTCACAAAAACGAAATAAAGAGTTTATGAAGCTAAAGTTTATTTTGCTGTTTCTCATTTAGAAGCTTCTTGTTTGAATGTTCTTATTCCATCTTTTACGCATTGGCAACATAGTTGGTACCCTTCCATTTAAAAAATAAAAAGAAAAGGAAAGCCCACAATGGTCACTGAAATAACTTGAAACTAACAAAAACTTTGAAATAAGAAAAATCAGACATTGCTTTTGAATTGTGGTTCAACAGAATAATTAAAGCTAATAAAACTGGCCTGGACAAAAATGATGCTATGTCTAGAAAAAACTGAAAATAATTTGATCATAGTGACATGTTAAACTAAGGTGTGTCATCTAATTAGCTAACAACTATTAAGTTAAGGGTATTGTTATTTTTGTCCAGTCTAGTTTTATTAGTTTGTTGTTTTAATTATTTTGTGGTCAGTTTCAATTTATTTTTCTTTTTTTAACTGAAGGGTACCAACAATTTTGTCCACGTGTGTAAATGATGCAATAGTTATCGCTGTAGAGCCCAGAATCTAACTGCTGCAAGTTGGATTTAAGGAGGAATGGAATAATTTAAATGAGAAACTGGTGAATGCTGATGTTTCCCTTGACTTATTTTTGTCATACATTACTAAGATATGGATTCAAGCAGGACTGTTTAATACAGGTTGTCAATACACTACTGTGTCCTGTGAATTGCAGAAGAAAATTACACAATTATTATTTAAAACAGACATGTAGAATTGACAGATGTGGCAGATTCGTGCTGGAATAAAATCACAGAGATTGTCAGTAATCACTCAAATTGTACCACATCCCCAGGGTAAACTAACTCAGGCCTTAAATTACCTTAATTTATGACTGGGGCTTTTTTGCTTGATAGTAGACTGATTAAGATAATAGTAGTTCCCAATCAGAAAAAGGAAAACCCATTCTTTGCACCAGAGTTAAATTTTTGTTCAAAGCAAACAACCAGAAGGATTAAAGGATCTGCACGCCATGATTAAAATACTTCTAGGGCATACCTGTTTACTTGGGCTATGTATCAAAATTCAGTATTTTACTTCTACATACCAAATTACTTCATTACTGTTGAGTGCCCCAATTTCAGTATATTAATAATAGTCTTATCAGTGTCCGAATGCCAATAAACATGCTAATACTGAAATGTAGAGATGTTTAAAATCAGTGAGGTGGGTTAGATTAGAAAGAGAGCATGTGGTTTCCAGGACATGGACTTATGATAATGATACATAAGCATGTATATTTCTGTATATGTCTAAACATGATTTGTGTACATTTGTGTTTAAAACAAACTTATTTTTGAGGACAAATCTTGAATGTTTTTTTTCTAGCGATGAGATTGCAGGGTGTATAGAGAAAGCGTATGAGCAGATTCAGTTCAACGAAGCCACAAGGGTGCTTTTCTTCTCCTCCCAAAAAAGATGACAGAATATGCTAAGAAAGTAAGTATTGTATGTTATACTATGTTGCATAGCCCATGCCAGATTGTTCTTTTTGGATCAGCCTTAATCACGTCAGTGTCAGTGTGATGCCTATGAAGTTGGCACATTTTTGTGTTCAAGCAAGTGTTGTCTTCAAGCCTTTTCTAATATGCTGCATTTTTTAGAGCAACAAAGTGTAGTTCCATTGCAGGACTTCACATAGACTCTTGTGTTGTCCCCTTGCAGAGAGGTTGGACACAGAGCCCTGATGGATACTACTCCTTCAGCTCCCAGCAACAGCGGACAGAGGAAGTGACCATCCCTTCAACAGAGCTGGCCCAGCAAGTCATTGAATATGCAAGACAGCTTGAGATGATTGTGTAGTGCAGTGATAGACAAGAACCCTTTACAGGCCTCAACACAATACACACACACACACACACATTCTTTATATGTATACATAATAATACTTTGGGCTCAAGCCACATTAAACTCACATTAAAGATCACATTTAGATGATGGTGCACTAAACTACATATACACCAATGCAGAGACAGACGAGGATTAATTTGCCCATTGCCACAGTGGATAATTCTCACAACTTTTCTGTCACTTGTTATACACTTGTGCCTGCGTGACCTAACATCGGTTGGTCTCTCTCTCTCTCTCTGTATTTGTGTGTATGAATGTGAGCTGTGATGTAAAATGCATTTTTCAATAAAGTTCTTGCATCACAGAGGCATAACAAGTGTCAATGAATCTTAGTATGCTCAGCAAGTTGAAATTTGGTTTTCATGGTTTTATTTCATTTTGATGATAAAGCAAACGCTAATGGACTGGTTCTGTCTAATGTTTGCAAGTTTGAATTTTTTGTCAGAAACCAAAAACTCATTGACCTGGTCCGTTGTTGCCCTTGGAGTGTTTTGCAAAATTACTGCACTTTCAGATGCCCCTGCCTTGTATCCTAGCAACTAAAAGAGGGTTGATGTAAAAGTTTGCATTTTTTTTTTTTATTGGTCATTCCTTGTACCCATTAATGAAGCGAACTTTACCTGATACAAAATGCAGCTGTTTAGTTCTGTAATTGTCACAAACAGTTCCATAATTCTTAAAATAAACTTTTTTTGACCCTTTACAGGTTTGTTTTTCTGAATTCCGCTAATTACTGTTACTGGGAGAAAATGAATGGTGTATGTAAGTAAACTTGGGCCATTTACATGCAGAGTATTTATTCAGAGGTAAATCATGTATCTTGGTTTGCATTTCCCCCAGAGTACATTTACCTTTAAAGTCAAAACTCAAGACTTTTCTTGTTCGCATGTTAAAAGCAAAGCACAGCGGCTAATGCCTGGCTGTAGCTCTGAACACAGCTAACACTAGGCTAACCTAGCTCTGAACACAGCACTATACCCAGCTCTGAACACCCAGCTAACCCAGCTCTGAACACAGCTAACCCAGCTCTGAGCTAACCCAGCTCCTGAAACACAGCTAACCCAGCTCTGAACACAGCAGACAGAGGAGCATCACTTCACTGCCTCTAACCAGTAGAAGTTCTGAGTGTTAGGAAGCCCAACCTGCAGTACAACTAGCTCATGTTCAGGCATCGCAGACCACCCAGAATCGGCCTCTCAGCAGAAAACACACACGTATCTCAGATCAGGGAGTTTCTGGGACCGGCACTGATTATGGGTGGGCGTATTCAGACTAACAGGAAGTGGCCTGTTGGTGTAGAACTTCATTTAGCAGCAATCAGTGATTTCCTCCCGACTGTGGCGCTCGTTTACTGCGACCACACCCTCCAATAAACCGTGTCCTCCTTTAGCAGCTATTTTGGCCAAATGTTATTGCAACCCTTAACTAAGAACTGCCTATGTAATGGATTTCCTGTGTGCAACTGATGATCAACCCCTCAGCTGGGTGTTAGATACACTGAAGACGTGGCTGGATAACGGCACCATTGCTTAAATATGGCCTTTAATATTGCTACACTCTTTAAAACTCTTAAGTCTTTTACCTGGGGCCTGATTTCTTCCCTGTATACCACATCACATCACTGTACAAACAAAAACGTCATATTTAGTGTTTACTTAGTTTATAGTTTTACAAACATTTAAATTTGCAGATGCACCAACAGGAATGAAAACTGGACAATGGGAAATGCTGCAGAAGACTGGAATATATTAGAATATATCATTTTACTTGAAGTTACACTGAAAATTTTAGCCCCCTGTAAAATGTACCATTTTCGAGGAGAACATAGTTTTTCTTTTTATAGAAACAATAAGAAAACTGTAACTATGCCGTGACCAAATTATTATGATCTAATGTTCTACAACAAACACAAAAACTCCATGTAAACCATAGTTTATTCTAGTCAGTCAGTAATATTATTAATATGGTCCAAAATTAATCAATTGTGATAGCATCGGTCAAAGTTTTGATTTTGGTGGCGTGTTTAAGGTGATAAGTCTGTAAAAATTTAGGCCAAAAAATTTGAAGAAAAAGATTGAAAAAGATGTGAACCGTCAGATTTTTAAACCCCTTGTATCTCAAAAAAAAGGTAACATGCAGTAGAAGAATAAATGTTCTGAAGTTTCAGTGGATGGTAATAACGGAATTATTTACTTAAAGGTATTTTGGAGAATTTCTATTGGTCCGCTCATCATGAAATTTTAAACGTAAGCCAGCCAGCAGTTCCAAATGAACAATGATAAAAAAAAAATATGGAAAACAATGGTAAATAGGAGATATACAAGGTTTTTGTCCAAATAGTGCATTGAAAATGTGAATTTATTGCGAGATTCCATATGTGTGTAAACATACTATATATATATATATATATATATAGATATATATATATATATATATATATATATGATATATCAAATTATATTACAGCTCTGAAAATAAATAAGTTCTTAAATCAGCATCCCTCCACATGGTACAGCTAGGTTCTTAGTGAGGCACCGAAGGTTTGGTTTCTACTTTACTGGGCAGATACAGTGAGCGTCTGTTCATAAGAACAAGGTCAAGCAAGCAAACACACAGGACAAACCACAGCTACAGACTGCAGTAGGGCCGCAGTTGCACTATTAAAGAAACACCAAATTCCAAAATAAAGCAGTTTTTATTTCGTAGGTGTAATCTAACTATAATGTCACCAACATATATACACACAGGTTTCTTAGTGACCCACTCACGTAACACTGAAAATCAATACAAGACCAACAAACTCACAAATGTCACGCCAGTTTACAAAACAGACCGCATATCCAACAAAAGCCAATGTCCGTCGGAACAAAATCTCGTATCCTCCAAAACGCGTAACTTTAACAGAGATAAGGAAAAACAGACTTAGCTTTCCAATGTAAGTTCTATATGGAACCATAAGTCCCTTGTACAAGCATATTTGGGCCATTTCTTTTGGTCCGGTCACGTCATGAAATTATACACACGACGTGAAGTACAACAGGGTATTTTCAAATGATGCCAAAAACTGAAAAAATGGTTTTGTTCCGACTGGGCAGCGAAATATCTTAAACAGACAAACAAGCCAGTACACAAACACGAAAAACGTGCAGGTGAACTCAGGTGATCTGAACAGTATGGACATATATATCCTTATACGCCAAGTTTCCTGGGATGGATTTCACCCAGTCTGGGCATAAACTGCAGTTTGCCAGTGGTGATTCTTTATGAGTCATTGGGAGTGGTGTGTTTGAAACCCTCAGGTCTAGAGAAACAGCAAGTCAGAACGTTCCCATTGTGGTGAAGGTAACCAGAAACTTCCCCCTCTAAAATCTCCCTCACAGGAAGTTCCTACATGAGGTGGTTTTCTGAATACGGCTGCCTGATGGTCTGAGACGCTGTTTATGATAGCGTGGAGAAGATCTCGGCCTTAAACTCCCATTCATGGATGGAGGGATACATGCTGCAGCAGGGCGTGCTGAGGCACAAAAATAGTCCCTCCAAAGAAACGTATTATATTTTCCAGGAATTTTCCAGATTTTTCCATCATCAAACATTCCAAATTAACACTCAGAGCGACACGTGTAGGTTCACTGGTGTCGTTTAGATAACACATGTCCATATGTGTGGTCTAAGACATGGAAACCCTGTTCCCATCACCACCACTACTGGTACAGAACATCTGGACACGGAATGTGGCCAAATTCACTACACTCACTCCCGTTGTGTGGTGCTCCTACTATCGGTGCAGGCTACTCGTGTGGCAGTTCTTTTGTTTCCAGAAGGTGTTTTAAAGTGTCCTGTGATGGAAGAAAAGAAAAAAAAAAAAAAAAAAAAAAAAAAAAAAAAAAAAAAAAACAAGGGCCGAGGTGAGGGAGAGGTAGGTGAGGATAAAGACACGAAGAGAAATAAATAGGGTGCAGAAACACGGTGGAGAAACGAAGAATACCCGTCATCGATGATTAGCAATCAAGTGCAGAACCTCCTCCAGCTGTAACACTGGCTTCCTCTCGGTTATTCCCTTTACACGGTTTTCCATAGCTCGTGAAGTTCAAGTCAAGCGTCCAACCCCCCCCCCCCAACAAACGCCCCCAACACCCACCCCGCCCAACCCTGTTATGGTCCAGGACCGTCTGGCTTCTATGCTGCTTCCAGATATGTGCAGGAGATCCTGTCGTCTGTTCCAACCACAATATATTTCGGGCTCCCATTGGACGGCTTCGTCTTCCTGGAGCCGAAGTTTGCCCACTCCGCCTGCCCAATAAGATTGGGAAGGGGGGAGGTGGGAGGTTGGGGATCGTCCTCTAACACAACAAAAGCACGGAAAAAGCCAGAAGCTAGCATGCTAAGCAGCCATGCCTTAGCAGCCACGCTAGCATGCTAGCAGCCACACAAAAGCTTCCATACGTGCCAATCAACAGTGTCAACCAAACGACACCGAGCTCCAGACATACACAAGACTGCTCTCGTAGGCATAACCAAGCCACAAGCTGTATTCAATACGAACACTCGCAAGGCCAAAGTGAAGCTATGCTAAGCTAAGCTATGCTAATCGAAATCTAACACTGAGCACTTGGTAGCTAGCGTACACAGTGTGTTTACAAGGGAAGGGTTTCCTCTGTTGGGAAGAATGTGGGAGGATAAGAGGATGAACGGACGGACTGTTGAGTTTCAGGCCAAATAGCTGAACCTACAATCGGAAAGGTGTGTTTCTGTTAGCTAGCAAGGCTGACGTTAGCATTAGCATGCTGTTAGACACGAAACACAGATCCTTCTTCAGTCAGTTGATGGTCAAAGTGTCGCATTGTGACTCCACCATCGAAACTTACGGTCTTTCAGATTGATGGTTGTATATGGTCTAGATACAGAGTGTTGCGGGTAGACAACTGGGGTTTATTCTATAGAAACACCCAAAAAGGGCTCTGCTAGTACAAACATTAAGCTTGTTACGATCGCAGAACCTTTGTTGGAGCTATTGTAGAAAACCATTATATAACAAATTCTCCAGCAATCTGAAGAACCATTTTACCACGCAAAGCACCATGTATGTAGAACACGGTGTCTTCAGAGTATTTTTCCGATTCAGATTGTGTATGGTTCCTTACACTTGAGAAAATGGTTCTTTAAGTGTTCTATAGCCAAGACAATGGTTCTATGTACAGCTGCTTCTTCACCCAACGAATGATTATAATAGAATTTATGGTCCTCAGAGAGATGTATGTGGTTCTACACACGTAAAACGTTTTTGAAAATTAGATTTTACATAGAACTAATGGGTTCTGCTACTGTAAAAAGCTTTATACCACATTCCGCTTTTATATCACATTCCCTATCAATCTGAAGAACCAACTAAAACCTCATTTAAAGGTTCTATATAGTAGACATGGTCTTCAAACTGATTTTGTGTGGTTGTGTGTTGGTCTAGATACAGCCATTTTGGAAATTAGGTTCTAGATAGCACCAAAAAGGTTGTGCTACTGCAAAATGTTTAACATTGTAACAGCAGAACAATTTTTGTTGCATAGAACCATATACAACACATTCCCTATTGATCTGAAGAACCTCAAGAACCATGTAAACATGGTTAGGGATCTACATAGGACTCAAGTTGTTTACGGTTCCATGCTTTTTTAAAAAGATGGTTCATCAAGTGTTCTATAATAAACATGTTCTATAAAGAACCATAAACACTCAAAGAGTTCTTTGCATTGTGAACAGCCTATTCAGATGGTTCTAGATAAAATCTGTTCTTTAAATTCAAAAGTTCAACATAGCAACAGAAAGGGTTCTTAGCTTTTCATTGTAAGGCAGAAACATGTTTGGTACTATATAGAACCATTTAAAAAAAATCGATGCTGTGTGTGGTTCTACATACAGTAGACCTATTTTGGGCATAAGGTTCTACATAGCATAAAACAAAATGAACCATGAACACCCAAAGGGTTCTTTCCATTGTGAGGTTCTTCAGAATGTGCTGTCCTTGGGTCTATATGAAACCTTTTTGAAAATTGTTCCATGTAGCACCAAAATGGGTTCTTCTATTATAACGTGCTATCATAACAATAGCAAAATCTGCAAGAACCATTTCACCATGCATAGAACCATAAAATTCTATAAAAGATTATTTAGATGTTTGTGGAAATGATTCTATTTAGAACAAAAATAGTTCTTTATATTGATGTAGAATTGATTGTATAAGGTTCTATGTAGGGCAAGGGTTCTGCTACACAGTGTCAAGTTTTCTTACAACAGTGGAACCCTTTGTTGAGCTATATAAACATATAACATATATAACAAATTCATCTATCTGAAGAACCATTTAAGCATAACAGTTCTATCTAGAGCTCATCATCTTTAGACTGTGTATGGTTCTACAAACTTAAAAAAAGATGGTTCTTTAAGTGTTCTTCAGGGCAATGGTTCTGTATAGAACTCTCAAAGCTCCTTCGGAACATGCTGTACACGGATTTGTATAGAACCTTGTTGAAAACTGTTCCATATAGCACCAAAACAGGGGTTTTATATTATAACAAGCTTCATACCGTAACAACAGTAGAACCCATTTGGGTGCTATATAGAACCATTTTCAAAAGCAACAATCAAGCTGAAGAACCATTTCACCAACCAAAGGGTCATTAAAGCAGCCATAAGGTTCTAAATAGAAGTCATGGTCTTCAGATTAATGTGGTTCTATGTATTAGATTCTATATAGAACCAAACATGGTTCCTCAGACGGATGGAGAATGTGTTGTGTATGGTTCTATATAGCACCAAACAGGCTGCTTCGTCCAATTGCAAAACCCTCTTTGGTGTTTCATAGAGCCATGTTCAACAAATTCTCTACCAATCTGAGGAAACATTTCACCACGCAAAGAACCATTTAAGCTAGCAAATGGTTCTGCGTAGAACTCATGGTCTTCAGAAATGGCTCTACATAAATAAAGCGGTTTTAAATAGAACCTGCTTTGCTAAGAACCCTCGAGGAACCATCTATTGAAGTTAGTCTACAGCCGTCTCCTGAACCAGCCTTGTGAGTGCGTATAGTACAGATACAGGGCAGGAGGGATGTGGGACGACGACGGTTCTAAGAGGAAGTGAAGAATAAAAGGTGCTACCTTCCGCAGCGCTACGGAGCGTCAGGGTGTGAGCTTATTGCGTCATCTGATTGAGGGCTTGCAGGCTTTCTGAGAAATGGCGAAGAGGAGATTAGTCTCAGGACCAGACAGAGGTGAGAGAGATGTCCTCCTTCACTGCACTGCTCTAGAACCTGTCTATGAAAAGAGCTCGCAAGATCTAGAACAGCTTCTCCAACGATGATCATCACACCCTGTATCCACAGTCACGCTAGAAAGTCTGCGTCTCCTTCATTCAGCCGGGACCAGGAGGCGAGTGGGCTGCCCCTTCAGAGGCCTTAGTTTAGCTAGAGTGACTGGGTCTAGGCTAGGCTGGCTTCACACGCTGAAACGTTCCGCGCGTAGCTAGCACCAGGCGGCAGGTTGCATGAAGATCCAAATAGCTGGCAAAATTAGCAGCTAGCATTTTCATGTTGTATTGTTCTGTACGGTGGCCGGGAAGTGTTGTGGACCCTTGTCAATCTAACTGTTTGGCAGTGGTAGAGTGGGCGGAGTTTGGGATGGTGACGACGCTAAAGCATGATTGGTCCATTTTGTGGCGTGTGTATTGTCCTGCTGGCACGCGTCTGTTTTTCCTGTTGGTCTTTAGAGTTTTAAAAGAGCAGACGGAAGAACGAGACGAACAGGCCACTCTAAACCACGTGGAGCTGGTTCTAAACCCCAGGTTCTAAACCACAGGTTCTCCACTACAGCTAACGTTACAGCCCACTTACCTTCCTCTACACGTACAACCCCAAGGGGTTTAGAGTCGCCTCTTCATCTGGTAAATGTGTTTCAGTACTGGTAAATGTGTTTCAGTACTGGTAAATGTGTTTCAGTACTGGTAAACGTGTTTCAGTTGTGTTTCAGAACTGGTAAAGGTGTTTCAGTTGTGTTTCAGAACTGGTAAACATGTTACAGAACTGGTAAATGTGTTTCAGTACTGGTAAACGTGTTTCAGTACTGGTAAACATGTTTCAGTCGTATTTCAGTACTGGTAAACGTATTTCAGTACTGGTAAACGTGTTTCAGTACTGGCAAACGTGTTTCAGTACTGGTAAATGTGTTTCAGTACTGGTAAATGTGTTTCAGAATTGGTAAACGTGTTTCAGTCGTATTTCAGTACTGGTAAAGGTGTTTCAGTCATATTTCAGTACTGGTATACGTATTTCAGTACTGGTAAACGTGTTTCAGTACTGGTAAAAGTGTTTCAGTTGTGTTTCAGAACTGGTAAATGTGTTTCAGTACTGGTAAACGTGTTTCAGTCGTATTTCAGTACTGGTAAAGGTGTTTCAGTCATATTTCAGTACTGGTATACGTATTTCAGTACTGGCATACGTGTTTCAGTACTGGTAAATGTGTTTCAGAACTGGTAAATGTGTTTCAGTACTGGTAAAGGTGTTTCAGTCATATTTCAGTACTGGCATACGTGTTTCAGTACTGGTAAACGTGTTTCAGTCATGTTTCAGTACTGGTAAATGTGTTTCAGAACTGGTAAATGTGTTTCAGTCATGTTTCAGTACTGGTAAATGTGTTTCAGAACTGGTAAATGTGTTTCAGTCATGTTTCAGTACTGGTAAATGTGTTTCAGTCCTGTTTCAGTACGGGTAAAGGTGTTTCACGTCTCGTAAAACAGTTTTTATTTTTGGAATTTTGTTTTCTGATTTTTTAACCTACTGGATTCTTTGTAGCAGCACCATGAACTATTTAAGCACAAAGAACTAAGTATGGAAATGGTTCTACGTATAAATTATGGTAGAACTTCAGACTGAAGTTGTGTACGGTTCTGTGGTCCTTCAGAGGTTCTGTGTTGTTTATTCTAGCAGGAATGTGTTGATGGATCACATGTCACGCTATCTGTGTTTTGATTGGATTTGATATTATTATTCTAGTATACCATTAAACAACACGACAACAGGGATTCTACACTGGTCAGGCGCTGGTTTAGGTGGTTACCCCACATGGTCATGATGGCTGACCAGCTTGCCATCAGGTTATACACAACATTAGCATGGTACATGTCTTTGGATGTGATTGGCTGCCGCGTGAGGCTCATGAACTTCAAACTGCAGACGTTGTGCTGAGTGTGTATATGTATGGTCAAACACCAAAAACTGATTTCTGATTTCACCTTCAGTTTTATATCCCGTTTTAAGGTGGCCGTACAGTGCTGTATGACTGGACATAACCGCTCTCTGGTGCCGCTGTCCCTATAAGGACTCCATGAAACTGAAGTGAAACCCCTCCAAACCTGCTGATCTAACAAATATACATAACTCATAACTCATACTGACTCTCACTGAATTACAGTAACTTCTCTGTACACAGCTGTACAGGCTCTGTAAATTACAGTCTGTGTGTCTGTGTAAAGATATCCATATATCTTTATTATTATTATTAATATTATTACTACTATCACTATTACTATTACTACTGTTATTATTATTATTATTATTGTGGCAGTCTTGGGCTGGAGGTTAGGGAACCAGCTTTGTGACCGGCCGGTTCGATTCCCTGAACTGACAGTAATGACTGAGGTGCCCTTGAGCAGGGCACCTAACCCCCAACTGCTCCCCGGGTGCCGTGGATAGGGCTGCCCACCGCTCCGGGTAAGTGTGCTCACTGCCCCCTAGTGTGTGTGTTCACTACTGACTGTGTATGTGGGTGTTTCACTTCATGGATGGGTTAAATGCCGAGACTAAATTTCCCCACTGTGGGATTAAAATCTTAATCTTAATTACTACTATCACTATTATTATTACTACTGTTATTATTATTATTATTACTATTACTATCACTATCACTATTACTACTGTTGTTATTATTATTATTACTACTACTATTATTATTATTATTATTATCACTATTATTTATTTTAAATATTATTTTTACTGATATCGTTATTTTTATTATTATTATTATCATTATCATTATTTATTTATTTATTTATTTTTAATTAAATTGTCCCATCTGTGTAATGTTGGTCAAATTCCTTCCACGTGTGACATGCTTGGCAAAATATTCTGATTCTGATTATTAAGACTATAAAGGGTCAGGCTTTTCTCTCTATTTAAATAAAAAATATTTAATAAAATAATAAAACGCGTGAAAAAGTTTGAAATTAATTTCCTATTTTTGGAGGACCCTGTTGACCTGCTGCTCAGTGGAGTCTAGTGGAAAGAGGGCGGGACATATTTCACTCAGACCCTGTTTAAAACCCTAGACATGCAGAAACCAAATACAGTTATGGACAGTGTTGATGATGATGGGATTTAAATGGAACGTACTCTATACACAATTATTTGGGCCTGTGTTTTTTTTTAATCTTGTATCCGAGTTTCCAAATTCCAAAAGCCGATTCTGCGATGGCAGGTCACACTACTGTTCATCGTGTAAAGCCAGCTCTAGAACGCCTGCCTTCATAGACTTACTGGTTAGCACTCCAGCTACTCTACCTGAGTCACCACAACAGCAGCCATAGGCTATTAGTACACACAGCAGTCGTCTCAACCCGCTGGCTACATCAGCACCGCGGCTAATAATAGCTAATGCTAACAGTCCCTCGCTACATCTGCGGTCTAAGAAGCGAACAAGCAAGCACACTCACACTGAGAGCTGGGCAGCAGTCTCTCGTTTACCTGCGACAGAGAGAGAGGATGAAAGAGGGGTTTGTTTTGTTTGTTGAGAGGAAGGTCAGGCATGGGGTGCTAGCGCCACGCTAGGCGAGCTGTAGGACTCTCTACCTCTCTTAGACCTGTAGCGGATCAGCAGGACCAAAGCCATCAAAGTCACAGCCAGAAACAGCAGACAAGAGCCAACGATGAGGCCTTTCTTCCACCGGGCCATCCTCACTGCACAGGAGAGAGGCAGAGACACAGCATACACGTCTGTCATCCTTAGTTCATCTCCATCAGGCTGGTATGGAAGCCCATTTCTGCCATACAGTATCTCATAATTGAATTACTATCCCATAATCATGACTTACTATACCATCATTATGACTTACTATCTGATAATTGCAACTTAATATCTGATAATTGCAACTTACTATCTAATAACTGTGACCTACTATCTGATAAATGTGACCTACTATCTGATAATTGCGACTTACTATCTAATAACTGTGACCTACTATCTGATAACTGTGACTTACTGTGTCATAATTGCGACTTACTATCTGATCATTGTGACTTACTATCTGATAATTGTGACCTACTGTCATAATTGCGACTTACTGTGTCATAATTGTGACTTACTATCTGATAATTGCAACTTACTATCTGATAGTTGTGACTTACTATTTGATCATTGTGACCTATTATCTGATAATTGCGACTTACTATCTGACAATTGTGACTTACTATCTGATAGTTGTGACTTACTATTTGATCATTGTGACCTATTATCTGATAATTGCGACTTACTATCTCATAATTGTGACTTACTATCTGATAACTGACTTACTGTGTCATAATTGCGACTTACTTTCTGATAATTGTGACTTACTATCTGATAATTGTGACTTACTATCTGATAATTGTGACTTACTATCTGATAATTGTGACTTACTATCTGATAATTGCGACTTACTTTCTGATAATTGTGACTTACTATCTGATAATTGTGACTTACTATCTGATAATTGTGACCTACTGTGTCATAATTGCGACTATCTGATAATTGTGACCTACTATCTGATAATTGTGACCTACTATCTGATAATTGTGACCTACTATCTGATAATTGCGACCTACTATCTGATAATTGCGATTTACTATCTGATAATTGTGACCTACTATCTGATAATTGTGACCTACTATCTGATAACTGACTTACTATCTGATAGCTATGACTTACTGTGTTATAATTGCGACTTACTATCTGATAATTGTGACTTACTATCTCATAATTGCGACTTACTATCTGATAACTGTGACTTACTTTGTCATAATTGCAACTTACTATCTGATCATTGTGAATAACTAGTTCCTAAACACCCCTCTGGTTCAGCTCCAGACACTAAATATAACCCCTGAGCTAGCTTCAATTCCTAAACACGCTCCTGGACCTCTAGTCTCAGTTTGAAATAGTTTGTAACTTGTACTGAATGAACTCAACCGTGTTAATGAGCTGGTTGAGGTCCTAAAGAGCTCCTTTGGTTGATGAGTGGTCTCACCTGTGAAGGAGACTCTGTTGCTCTGGTCGCGCTCATTCCCGTTGTTTACGGCTTCGCAGTAATACGAGCCGCTGTTTTCACTGCTCACTGTCTGGAGGGTATGTGTGGAGAAATTGGCCGACACCGTATTAGACTTCAGCAGTCTGTCCACGTGGTACCATATAAAGCTGACCGGGGGAGTTCCTCTGCTAATGCTGCAGATGAGCGTGACATTCTCACCCTCTGTAACCTCTCCAGGGGTCGGCAGGACGGTCAGCAGCGGCTTCCCTACCGGGACTGCGAGGGAAAGGCACAGGAAGTGTGATTATTAGTGATCCACTCTTCTTTCACTGTTCCTTCATCTTTAGCGGGACGTTTAGCCTCTAACCCATCCCACAGAGATGGCAACACCGCACGGAGACCGGAATGCCTGGCCTGGAATGGTGTGCATGCAGCTTTAGGACGCTGAGAGGACGTACAGTATCCTTAAAGTCAAACAACCATTTTTCACCCATGAAGAATGAATAGGGTAGAAAGGTATGTTTGTGTTAATATCAACACCCTACTAGCCATGTCAGCAACCACCTGGGATACCATAGCATACCCACAAGAGTATATGACAGTATCATCTCCATAAGAAACAGCTAAAAAAATTTTTTTTATGTTTTCCAACTTCTGTTCTATAAACTGAATGGGGCCGAGAGTAGAGCCCTGAGGAACTCCGGTAACAATTTCTAGGAAGTGCAGCCTTTTCTGTTCCAAACACTAAAACCAACAAAGGAAAGCATGCTCAGTTTTATTAGTAAGACGGTTTAAGTAGAACAGCTCATATCTCGTATCTCATATCTTGTGATTGTCCGATGCAGACCGTTTCCAAAACTGTCCATTCCGATCTAATTAGGGGACTCATGTATGTGTAAACACTGCCGATACATGGTGTTAACATGCACAGCTGCACTGATAGCAGAACCATGAGGTCACCATGAGCAAGTTAACACTCCCTAAACTGAATATCTGGACAGCAAAAAAAAAAAAAAAAAAAAAAAAAAAAAAAACCTGAAATCTGATTTTTTTTTTTCTGAAATTCACTTTTTTTTTTCATAAAGTGTAGTTTGACATGCCATTCCAATCGGAATTTTGCAGATGCATGTCAGTCTGGACTCACTGGCTGCTCAAATCAGATTTAAACAACCCCTACCTAAAATAAGTAGAGGGATGCAGAGTGTGGAAAACCACCGGAGTCACCGGAACTGAAATTTAAACCTGAAAAGGCCTTAAAACAGTTCAACTTTAGATCAGTGCATTTTGATACCATTACCAGAAATACATGTATATTTCAAATATTAAATAAAGAAATAATATTTTAAGTGTTTAAATATTTTAAATAAAAATATACATTTTTTATTTATTTTTTTAATTAAATATTATTCAATTATAAATTACACATTATACATAATTTTTTTTTGTAATTTAGGTTTAAATTTAAATGTAAAATGTGGAAGTATTTTTAAAAATTTTAATAAAACAAATATTAAATAAATTGGCTTTATGCTTTGTAAACATTTCATGATGCATAAACCAAAAGTCCAAAATTGTGAGCAGCTAATCTGTGGAGAGCAGATCTCTTCTCCTTTAACGTCGTGAGGAGAACGATCTGACCTGAACGCTTTTCACCACATCCCAGAGTCAGCGGTGTTTCTGGACTGACCATCACTGTTAGCTTACCTATGACTGGAGCAGACAGAGCTTCACTCCTCAGCGGAGGAACGTGCTGGCTGTTCTGGGCCTCACACCTGAACTCGTGGATTTCCCTCTCGGAGTTGATGATGGCGAAGAAGGTGGGTTGGACATGCGGGTCGGTAGCCAGGCTGCGGTTCAGTGTCTTGTCGTTTCTGATCAGCGTGTAGGTGATGGGAAAGCTTCCATTCTCTGAGCGGCAGCGAATCTGAAATGGACGACTCAGGACCACCTGTTTGACCACTTCGATGAGGGGCCTGGAGACCAGCACTGGAGGGAGAAGTGGGAAAACAAACTGGAATCAATAAATATTGATCATATCAGTCTAAATGTATCAGCAGTTATTGATCCTGGTAACCTTTATCTTCCTTCCCAACACACCTGCACTCCCACACCTCCTTCCGGGTGCAGCAACCACTACTGACCATATACATGTCGTTCATACATTCAGCAGCACATTAAAACATACAGATACATAAACAGCCCCTTGTACAGGGTCCCAGGAAGTTGTAGCTCCACCACACCTGGCTCCAACATTCAGACGACCCCGAGTCCTAGGACTCTACACAAACTCTTCAGGACTAGGGTTGGGCACCACTGCTAAAGAGCGAGGCAGTTCACTGAGTTCAATCACAATGCCAATACACACATGCCACAAATACTGTATATTGCTTTTCAGGTACATAGAAATGTTTGTTTACAACAAGCTTCTCACAGCAAGGTCAAAAGGTCAGTGGGTACGGAATATGGCAGGCATCTCTTTTCGACATCCCTCTCTAAACAATATTACAATAAAGCCATGGTGGTTCCATCGAGGTGTGGGGTGCTTGGACCCCTTAAGATTGCCAATTCCGATGTAATGACCGCTTGGCTCTCCGTTCGTGTTCACTTGCCGGATTGGTTTGGTGGTAAACACTGATCATTAGCTCCAAAGGAACCATCTGAGGTTTCATTTACCAGCACCATTAAGGCACCCGGCCTGGAGTAACGTTAGCCGAGCTACTACTATCCAGGAGCACTCGTTCATTCTACGTAGGGGTATTCTGGTGGGTGCCATATTCATCATTTACATTCAGTGAATTTCTTTATCCACGTTAATTAATGACATGCTTGGAGGTGGTCCGATCTATGTGGGGCACCCACAGGGTCAATCAGATTCCTTTAGTGTACCAGTAGCCCTGTGGCCCCAGCCTGGCTACCAGGTTCTGAAGGAGATGGTGAAATTAACGGGGTTCTTCTCGTTTATCTTCATACTTGGTGCCGTCATTTTGCACCAGATCCAGTATTAGGAGGTGTTTCGGATTTACTGAACACTTCAAGCCACTGAGCCCCGCCATAACCTCTCTCTCTGACCAATCAACAGGGCAGGCGTCCTATGGCCCCGACCACATCAGTGCAGTTTCAAACTGTTTCAAACTCAAATGAGCTAATCATGCATAACCAACAGCTAGCAGAATGCTAGACCTCCGGTCGGTAGCTGCCTGTTTCATCCCTTTCAATTCCTTCATCCACCACCAACACTGTTCCTGCATCCCTTTAGCCAGCACTGTTTCCTTCACCCCTTCATTCCTTTATCGTAACACTATTCCTTCATCCCTTCATTCTTGCATTCACCACTAACACTGTTCCTGCATCCCTTCATTCACCACCAACACGGTTTTCCTTCATCACCTTATCTAACACTGTTCCTCATCCACATCATCCACCACTAACCACTGTTTCCTGCTCCCTTCATCGACCACCAACACTGTTCTCCTTGCATCCCTTCATTTCCTTTATCTAACAACTATTCCTTCATCCCTTCATTCTTTCATTCACTCACTAACTGCTGTATCGCTGCATCCCTTCATTCAACCACCAACACTGTTTTCTTCATCCCTTTTCCCTAACTACTGTTCCTTCATCCACCACTAACACTGTTCCTGCATCCCTTCATCCACCACCAACCACTGTCCCTTCATCCCTTCCTTCCTTTATCTTAACACTATTCCTTCATCCCTTCATTCTTTTGTTCACCACTAACACTGTTCTTTCATCCCCTTCATCACCACTAACACTCCCCGTTCCTTCATCCACCACCAAACACACTGTTCCTGCATCCCTTCATCCACCACTAACACTGTTTCCTGCATCTCTTCATCCACCACCAACACTGTTCCTGGCATTCCCTTCACCCACCACCAACACTGTTCCTGCATCCCTTCTTTCACCCCAACAATGTTCCCTGCATCCCTTCCTTCACCACCAACACTGTTCCTTCACCCCTTCATTACCTTTATCAACACTGTTTCCCTTCTCCCTTCATCCAACCACTAACACTGTCCTTCATCCTTCATTCCACCACCAGCAGTTCCATA
>JAMWET010003011.1:0-25000 GCA_024036415.1 Prochilodus magdalenae
TTCGTTGTATTTCTAGCTCTGCAGTATCCCTGCCGGAATGATTAAGAACGCTGTCAATATAGCACTATCCCGGTAAAATTTCATACCACATGAAGGGGTAGAAGCGTGGCCTTGTACAGCTTTAAAAGGTTTCTTCTCTTAGCCAGTTCTTTACTTTCGTCCGGTAGTTTGGCCAAAATGTCCGCTGCCTCTCTACCGGTCACAGCCATTTCCGGTGAGTGGGTCCCCCCTTTACTACCATCCAGAAATGTGTGAAGGCCTAGTATCTCTAGTTTTACCTCGTACTTACTACTGTTAAATGGTCCAGGAGTCTTTACTGATCCTAACAGACTTAAGTTCGCATAAATCAGTGAATGAATTAATGAGACACAGTTAATAAACTGTGATAAAGCGTGATAAACTGTAATGAATCGATACAGGTCTTAATGTATTTTAACTGGTTCATACTCAAAAGAGGGTCCGCCCACCTCTCTCCCCAGCCAATTCATAACGCGCTCAGTCGTTTCATCCAGACCAATAGGAATTTGTGGAGCGCTTTCGACGCTTGATCAGCTTCCGAGCGCCTGGCTAAACAATATACAGCAACTGTGTTTGAGCTGCGATAAGAAGTCCAACAAAAACTTGGAAGAAGAAAAAGAAATACGCGACCCAGAGAAAAGGAAAGTGGAACGTTCAAGTTGAAGAAAGCGAAAAAGTAGTAGACGGTCAATAAAGAGAGAAGGAGGCTATGACAAGGTAGTTAGCTTAGCTGGCTGTCTAACTTGTAAGTTAGCTTCTTAGCTTCGTGCCGATACGTTATGTTGTGCGGACAAGTGTTAGTGTGTTTGTATGGTAAGGTGTCTTGACAATATTTCTTACCATGTTACCAGATATAATTTATATCCACTTCTTTGTTTTTCATATTATTTGCTACTTTTATGCATATTCTGTTGAACTCTACGGCCTGCATGCTGCAGCTCGGAATTTCGCAGCGCAGCGTATACCTGTTAGCCAACATGACTAGCTAACGCTAATCTCTCGAGCTCGTCCTGTATAATAAAAAACTAACCTGTTACTATGAACTCACCCGTCACAGTGCCTGACTACTAGTTTGTGACTGACAACGGGTTTAATCAAAATTGAAAATGTAAGGAAGCAGAGAACGTTCAGTTTTGGGCCAATCTGAAACGAACGTGCGTTGTTTTCTTGTTAACGTCTTGCTCTTTTTTTTATTGGCCTTTTTAATTTGATTGTAATTCGACGGCCTTCCCTCCAAGTGTACTAAATAAGAGCTGGATGAGCAACTTGCAGCTCCTCCGAAGTGGATTATCTGAGTTCTTCTCCAGTGACACGCCAGGTCTGTGATCCCATTTTCACAAAAGTGAGCACCACGGTGGGTGAGAGTGAAATTTTGTGCTGTATTTATTACAATATTACTATCATAAAGCAGGGGGGGGGGGTGAGGTGCGGGGGAGGGGCGGTGGGTGAGGTTTCTAATATCATGTGATGCAAGATTGCACAGGGAAGATGATTCTAAAAGTTCTGTTTTGTGTTACAGCCTTTTACCTAGCTTCGACCTACCTGTTTGCAGAGCAAATAGACGGGGTATAACTTAATTTCACGGAGACCAACGAGGACATTTGTAACTTTTTAGGACCGATATATCTTGATTGGTTTAATGTCTTCTTGATATCGGTTTTGGATCAAACATCTCCCCAAATCTCTTGGTTTGCCATATTTTTATTTTCATCCGCTACTCAAAATATGACCTCATGATTAACTTTTAAAATACTGGATACCTATCATGTGATGGTATTGGTTACAGTTTTTATTTCTGTATGTGTGTACCTTTCCTACACCTTTATGTGTAAAGGATCAAGACCTACCCTGCCATTGTTGGAAAAAGTTTTTTTTTTTTTTGCACCATTCCAGAAGGTTTCTAAGACAGTGAGAGTAAGAAGAAGGATGCAAAACTGGAACAATTGCTGATGGTAAGGAGAACCAACTCCCTGACATATTCTTATATAATGGACTGTCTGCAGTGTTCATTTGACTAGCAGTTATAATTACTCTTGCTTGTCATAGATGTTGATTATAAAAGGTTTTTTATGGAATTACAATGGTGATGACTGACAATGGAACTTCTTCCACCCCTGAGACTGTGTTCTTGAAAGAAATAGAGGCCGTAAGGACAAAGGAACTGTTTGTAGTCTAGTGATTCAACAACATATCAAATATATGTGCCCTAAAATTATCACCTGAAATTACATGAATGAGTTTGTTTTTTAATTTTTTGTTACATTTTTCTAATGCATACGGCCTGAGAAAACAAACCTCCTCGTTGGGCGCTTCCCGTTACGACAACACAGGTGAGCACAAATTTAGTTGCTCAAATAGTGATGTTAGTCTCAGTATTTCTACATAAACATTACAAACAAAGTGATGTAATCATAACTACTACAGATGGTGTCCTAGATCAATCATTGGGTCGGTTGTTTTGCCATTTGAAATGCTTGGATAGATGGCTAGGGCACCGCTAGACAGGAAACCTTGGGCATGAGCTCTCTTAACACTGCGGAGAGAGAGTGACCTCCTGACACTGCTTGGATCTCTAAAAGGCTACCGGTCTCTTAAAATGATAGGCTCCTCTGACCTGCTCGGTCGTTCTGAACGGCTTGTCGGGTCCTTGACCACTGCTCGGATCCGCCCTGACACCGATTGGTCACTCTAAAAGGACAAGAAGGCTCCGGTCTCGGGAAATGAGAGGTCTCTAACAAGCTCGTCCTACACTGCTCGGTCTCTACACGGGGCATTGGGAGAGGCACTGACGTGGTCCTAAAAACTGCTTCAGGTCTAGTGACACTGCGCGTAGCAGAACTGCGCGGTCGCGGACACTGCGACGTCTCTTAATGCTCGTCTCGACACTTCTGCTCGGTCCTGCACTGCTCGGTCCTCTAACACTAGCCGGTCTCTTACACTCTGTTGGTCCTGACACTGCTTGGTCTCTGACACTGCTCAGTCCACTGACTGCTGCTCTGTCTCTTACCACTGCTCAGTCCTTAACCTGCTCGGCTCTGCAAGCTCCATCACTGAAAAATGCTGCTCGGTCTCTGCCTGCCTCATCATCACTGACACTGCTTGGTTCTACACTGCTCGGTCTCTAACACTGCTCAGTCTCTTAACACTTGTCCGTTATGACCCTGGGGGGGGGAGGGGCTTCGTTTCGCTAACACTCTCGTGACTCTTACACTACTCCGTACTCTAACACTGCTCTTTTCACCTGACACTCTCGGCCTTTCTTACACTGCTCGGTCTCTGACACTGCTCGTCCTAGCCAACTGCTCAGTCACTACACTGCTCGGGACCTACCACTGCTCGGTCTCTAACACTAGCAAACGGTTCCTCTGACATGCTCAGCTCTCTTACACTGTCGGTTCTGACCTGCTCGGTCCGCTAACTACTGATGATCGTGACTACTAACACTACTCCTGTCACTGACACGGCTCTGTCTCTTAACACTGGATCGGTCCTGCAAACTGTCTCAGTCACATAACCACCTGCTCATTCTCTACACTGCTCGGTCCACTAACACTGCTTCGGGTCCTCACCTGCTCGCTCCACTAACACTGCTCAGTCTCTAACACTGCTCAGTCTCTAACACTGCTCAGTCACTAGCACTGCTTAGTCTCTAACACTGCTCAGTCACTAACACTGCTCAGTCTCTAACACTGCTCGTCACAGCTGCTTAGTCCCTCTAAACTGCTCCCGCTCAGTCGACAGCACTTCCTTAGTCTCTAACACTGCTCGGTCACTAACACTGCTCAGTCTCTAACACTGCTCAGTCACTGACACTGCTCAGTCACTGACACTGCTCGGTCTCTAACACTGCTCGGTCACTAAAACTGCTCGGTCACTAACACTGCTCGGTCACTAACACTGCTCAGTCTCTAACACTGCTCAGTCACTAGCACTGCTTAGTCTCTAACACTGCTCAGTCACTAGCACTGCTTAGTCTCTAACACGGCTCGGTCACTAGCACTGCTTAGTCTCTAACACTGCTCGGTCACTAACACTGCTCAGTCACTAGCACTGCTCAGTCACTAGCACTGCTCAGTCACTAACACTGCTCGGTCTCTTGACATTTTTTCCTGCTGCTGCTCGGCGTCCCACGTGACACTGCTCGGTCCTCTTAACACTGCTCGGGTTCTCTGAACACTAGGACTTCGGATCTCTGACACTGCTCAGTCGCTAGCACTGCTGACACACTAGACATGCTCGTCCCTACACTGCTTAGTCACTAGCTGCTCTTTCATATCACTGCTCATGACTACCTGCTTGGTGCCTGACACTGCTCAGGTCTCTGACGACTGCTACGGGATCCCACTGACACTGCTCTGTGTCTCTTAACACTGGCTCAGTCTCTGTAAGCAACTCTCGGCTCGTTCTGCTTACACTTGCTCAGTCCTCACTGTTCCCTCTCTAACACTGCTAGTATCTGACCGGCGTTCTTTCGTGGTGCCCTACTCAGTCATCGGGACTCCTCTGCACTGTCTCGTGCACTGGTCAGTCTCTGTACACTAGCTCGGTCTCTGACACTGCTTGGGTCTCTGACACTGCTCAGGCTGTGACTCTTATACCTGTCTCTTAACGGTGTTTTCCTCTTGACACTGCTCGGTCTGCTGACACTGCGTGTTCTGTAACACTGCTCGGTCCTCTCGCCACTGTCTTCGAGTCTCTGACACTGCTTACGGCAAGTCTCTGTGACACTGTGTGCTCGAGTCTCTGACACTACTTGGTCCTCTAGCACTTGCTCGTTCTCTTAAACACTGTGCTCGGTCTCTGACACTGCTTGGTCTCTCCGCGCGGTTCCTCTTAACACACTGTCTCGGTCTCTGACACTGTGCTCGGCCTCTCTGACACTGCTTGGTCTCTACCTGCCTGTCTCTGACCCTGCTCGCTTCCTCTTACAACACTGTCTTTGGTCCCTCTGACACTGCGTGGTCTCTGACACTAGCTCTGGTCCCTGCGACACTGCTCTCATCACTGACACTGCTCTGTCTCTTTAACACTGCTCAGTCTCGTCACACTGCATCGGTCAGCGGTCGGCTCTCTGACACTGCTAGCTTTGACACGGCTTCTACTCTAACACTGCTCGGAGTCTCTGTGTTCTGTCTATCGGTGTCTTCTGACACTGCTTCGGTCTCGTGATACTGGTCTCATCCCTCTGACACTGCTTGGTGTCTCTAACACTGTCGGATATCCTCTTAACCTTGCTACGGTTCTCTGACCTGCTAGGAGCAGCCGACACTGCTTCCTCTCTAACACTGCTCCGGGTCCCTCTGACACTGCTCGGTCCTCTGGGACTGCTGAGTCTCTGACACTGCATCCGGTCTCTGACACTGCTTGGTCCTACCTGACACTGCTCGGTCTCTGACACTGCTCGGCTCTCTGACACTGCTCGGTCCTCCTTATCACTTGACACTGCTCGGTCTCTGACACTGCTCGGTCTCTGGACACTGCTCAGTCTCTTAACACTGCTCGTGGATCTTCGACACACTTTTGCTGCTCGGTCCTCTGACACTGTCTCGGACGTCCTCTGATCACTGCTCGGTCCTCTGACCACTAGGCTCGGTCTCTTAAACACTGCATCGGGTTCTCCTCGACTAACTGCTCGGATTCTCTTAACACTCTGCCAATAACGGTCCTCTGACACTGCTGCGGTCATCTTGACACTGCCTTGGTCTCTGGCACTGCTTGTCTCTGTACTCTCTTAACACTCAGCTCCGTGTGCTCTGTCTCTGAACACTGCTCGATCATCCTCGTGACACCTAGGGGCTCGCGGTTCTCTGACGCTGCTGGCGTGTCCTCTTAACCACTGCTCGGTTCTCTTACACTGCTTGGCATCTCTGACACTAGCTTGGTCCTCTAACACTTTGCCTCAGTCACATGACATGCTGCTTGGCTGTCTCTATCAATGTGCAGCAGTTCTCTTAACACTGCTCGAATTCCTCTGGCACTGCTCCATCACTCTGACATCTTTGTCTTCGGACGTCTCTGACACTGCTCCATCACTGACACTGCTTGGTCTCTAACACTGCTCGGGCTCTCAACACTGGCTCCAGTCTCTTAACACTTGGTCCGTCTCTGACACTTTGCTTCGGGTCATCTAACACTGAATTGGTACGCTAAACACTGCTCGGTAATCTTATCTCTTAATACACTTCTCCTCGTCTCTAACTACTGCTTCTGTGTCAACTGATCCCTGCGTCGGTTCCCTCATACACTGCTCGTTATCCATACTCACTGCTCGGTCTGCTCGAACACTGCTCAGCTCACATAGCACTGTCTCTTGTCACTGACACTGCTAGCGGTTACCATCTTACACACTTGCACGGTCATCTGAACACGCTGCAGTAATGGTACTCTTAAACACCTTTGGTCCTGGATTTCTAACACTGCTCTCGTGCAATTACAATGCTAATTCTGACAAGATGAACTCCCCCCCGCTAAATCACTGCTCTCGTACTCTTAACACTACTCTGTCACTGAGCACTGCTGCGTCGCTTAAAAACACTGCTCGGAATTCTTTCATCGCAAGAACTCTCAATCACTAACACTGCTCAAGTCTCTGATCCAACACTGTGATCTGCTTTTTCAACTAACACTGGGCTCGGTCACTAACACTGCCTCTCGTCACTAACACTGCTCAGTCGTCTAACACTAACACTGCTCAGTCCTTCTAACACATCGCAGTTACTGACACTAGCTACTGCTTAGTCTCTAAACACTAGCTCCAGGCATCACTACAACACTGCTCAGTCTTCTAAACCACTGCTCATCACTAGCACTGCTTAGTCTCTCTAACTGTGCTCAGGCTCCACTAGCACTTCTCTGTCTTTACCAGTCTACTCATCACTAGCTCGGCACGTCCACACTCTGCTCTAGGCCTCTCTAACACTCGGCTCGGGTCCACTGACACTTGTGCTCCAGTCACTGGACACTGCTCGGTCTCTAACACTGCTCGGAAGTGCAACATTCACTGAACTGCTTCGGTCTCTTAACACTGCTCGGGGTCCTAACACTGCTCCAGGCTCTAACACTGCTCGGTTGCACTAGCCCTGCTTAGTCTCTAACACTGCTCATACTTAGTCTAACACTGGCTTTCTTCACTAACAATAACGGACTCGTATCTCCGTAGCACTTGCTCGTAGTCTCTAACTCACTGGGCTCGGATCACTAACACTGCTCAGTCACTAGCACTGCTCAGTCACTAACACTGCTCGGTCTCTTGACACTGCTCGGTCACTGACACTGCTCGGTCTCTAACACTGCTCAGTCACTAGCACTGCTTACGTCCTCTAACCTGCTCGGATCACTAACACTGCTCAGTAGTTCTCTAACACTGCTCAGGCTCCCTAACACTGGCTCACTAACTCTCTAACACTCGCTCAGTCACAGTAACACTGCTCGAATCTACTATTACTCTGATCAGGTCACTCAACACTGCTGTCGGTAAATATCTCTTAACACTGCTCGGCATCACTGACACTGCTCGGTTCTGCAAAACTGCCTCAGTTCCTCTACAACTGCTCAGTTCTCTAACACTGCTCGGAGTCCCTTCACACATGCTGCAGTTCTCTAACACTGCTCAGTCTCGTAACACTGTGCTCAGGTCACTAGCACTGTTTAGATCTCCCTACACACTTCACCAGTCACTCTAACACTTGCTTAGTCACTAGCACTGTGCTCATTCACTAGCATCCTGCGCTTTATAAACTCACTAACACTTGCTCGGTAGTCCCTCTTGACACTGAGGGCTCGGTCTCTTAACACTGGCTTCGTCTCTGGACAACTGCCTCGGTCACTGACACTTGCTTGGTCAATCTGACACTGCATCGATTCATCCGTGAGCACTTGGCTCAGGTCACTACTAGCACGCTCAGTCACTAGCAATGCTTATCTTCTAACACTAGCTCGGTCCCACTAAACACTGTGGTGCTCAGCTCATCTAAAAATCTGCTACACTCAGCTCCTAGCACTGCTTAGTCTCTAACACTGCTCAGTCACTAACACTGCTCAGTCACTAACACTGCTCGGTCTCTTAACACTGCTTGGTCTCCGACACTGCTCGGTCTGCAAAACTGCTCAGTCACTAACACTGCTCAGTCTCTAACACTGCTCGGTCACTAACACTGCTCAGTCTCTAACACTGCTCAGTCTCTAACACTGCTCAGTCAACTATACTACACTGCTTGGTCACTAACACTCTACAGCTCTCAGTTCAACTAACACTGCTCTGTATCTTCCTAGCACTGCTTAGTCTCTAACACTGCTCGGTCACTAACACTGCTCGGTCACTAACACTTGCTCGGGATCACTAGGCTATAACACTGCTCGGTCTCAAGTACACTTCCTCCACTAACACTCGCTTTGTCGGCTCACTGCTCTAAACTACACTGCTCACTCACTAGTCACTGCTCAGTTCATTAGCCACTGCTTATCTGCTAACACTGCTGCAGTGGCTCCTAACACTTGCTCACCGGTCACTAACACTGCTCAGTCACTAGCACTGCTTAGTCTCTAACACTGCTCAGTCACTAAGGTGCTCATCTCACTTACTCTGCGTCACTAACATAACACTGCTGCTCAGTCACTACACACTGCTCGGTCTCTAAACACTGCTCAGTCACTAGCACTGCTCAGTCTCTACACTGCTCTGTCCACTAACCACTGCTCGTTCTCTAACACTGCTCGGTCTCACTAACACTGCTTCGTGTCACTAACACTGCGTGCCGTTGTCCTTCTAACACTGCTCTGGTCACTAGCACTGCTTCTGCTTAGTCCTCTAACACTGCTCGGTCACTACCCACTGCTCATCTGTCCACTAGCACTGCTAGTCCTCTCAACTATATACTGCTACGTCCACTAACACTGCTCTCCACCAACTAACTGCTTCAGTCACTGAGCACTGCTTAGTTCTCTAAACACTGGCTCAGGTCACTACACAATGTGCTATCATCCACTAACTACTCATGCTCAGTCACTAAACACTGCTTCAGTCTCTAAACACTAGCTCTGTAGTCACTAACACTGCTCGGTCCTCTCCGACAACTGCTCAGTCTCCCTAACTGCTCAGTCTCTAACACTGCTCGGTCACACTACTGCTCGGCCTCTCTAACACTTGCTCGGTCTCTCTAACACTGCTCTCGGATTTTAGTCACTAGCACTCTGTTTTAGTCTCTAACACTGCTCTGTGGGAGGTCACTAACCACTGCTCGATATATCACTACACTGCTTCAGTCTCTCTAACACGTGCTCCTCGGTGTCCATCTAACACTGTTTAGTCTCTACACTGCGCTTCACTAGCACTGCCTTAGTTCTCTAACACTGCTCACGGTCACTAACACTGCTCGGATCATTAGGTCTGCTTAACATCCTCACACCTAACACTAGCTCAGTCACTAACACTGCTCAGTCTTCTCTAACACTGCTCGGATCTCTTAACACTGGGCTTGGTCTCCGTGACACACTGCTCGGTCCCTGTGCAAAACTGCTCAGTCACTAACACTGCTCGGTCTCTAACACTGCTCGGTCTCTAACACTGCTCGGTCACTAGCACTGTTTAGTCTCTAACACTGCTCGGTCACTAACACTGCTCGGTCACTAACACTGCTCAGTCTCTAACACTGCTCGGTCACTAGCACTGTTTAGTCTCTAACACTGCTCGGTCACTAACACTGCTCAGTCACTAACACTGCTACAAGGAGTCCACTCAACACTGCTCAGGTCACTAAACACTTGCTCGGTCTCTACACAGTGCTTGGTCTGCGTACACACTGCTGCATAGTGTCTAGCACTAACACTGCTGCAGTTCTCCTAACACTGCTCAGGTCACTAGCACACTGTGCTCAGTCAATTCTCTAACACTGGCTCGTGGTTCACTAGCACTGCGGCTCAGTCTGTCTAACACTGCTCGGGCTCACTAGCACGGCTACTCGGCTCACTAACACTGCTCAGTCTCTAACACTGCTTTCGGTGTCCACTAGCACTGACGCTCGGTCCACTAACACTGCTCGGCTCACTAACACTGCTCGGTCACTGACCCTGCTACGAGTCACTAATAACACTGCTCGGTCACTAACACTGCTCAGGTCCTCTAGCACTGCTCGGATCACACTAGCAATGCTTAGTCTCTAACACTGCTCAGTCACTAACACTGCTCAGACACTAACACTGCTGCGGAGTCTCTACACTGCTCAGTCCACTAGCACTGCTCATCACCAACACTGCTCGTTCACTGACACTGGCTCATCCCCTCTAACACTGCTCTGCTCACTAGCACTGCTTCGGTCCCACTAACACTGCTCTCTGTCACTCTAACACTGCTCAGCGGTCACTAACACACTGCTCAGTCACCTAGCACTGCTCAGTCCTCTCCCTACTAGCTGTGCTCTAGTCTGCTTATTCTCGTGAAGGGGCTGCTCGGTTTCACTAACACACTCGGCGTATTGTATCTTCACTGCTTAGTCTCTAACTACTTGTGTCTAAGTCGCTAAACACTGCCTCAGTCTCTTAACAACTAGAGCTCAGTCACTAAGCACATGCTCACGGTACTCTAACACAGATCTCAGTACTAACCATGCTCGGTGCACTAACAACTGCCTTGAGTCACCAACACTGCTCGGTCACTAGCACTGCTCCTCGGGCTATGAAGCGCTCAGCTGAACCAGCACTGCTCATTGTGCCCACTATACACTGCTCAGTCACTAGCACTGCTCGTGTCATCTTCACTAGCTCAGTCGCTCTAAGATCGCCTCAGACACTAGCGAGCTCAGTCTCTGCACTGCTCGTTTACTAGAGACTGCGTAAGTCAGTAGACACTGCTCGGTCACTAGCACTCGCTCGAGTCACTAGAGCACTTTGACTAGTCCTCTAAGACACTGCTCGGTATCTACTAATCACTCAGCTCAGTCACAGAACACTGAATGCTCGGATCGACACTAAACAGGACACTGACTCAGTAGTCCTCTATACTACACTCCGGTCTCTGATACTGAGTCAGTCACTTGCACAACTTAGGCTCAGTGAACACTTGGCTCGGATCCACTAACAGCTGCTCAGTCCTCTAACACTGCATCGGGGGGACTGTGACCCCTGCTCAGGTCCTCGTAACAGGCTCGGAGACTCAGACGGAGCTCGAGATAGAACTTACAGACTGCTTAGGTCACTACACTGCTCTGATCACTGACACTGCTCGGTCCTCTAACACTGCTTCTGCATGTCACAGTAACACTGCTCAGGGGAGTCACTGAGACTAGCTCGGTGTCTTCTAGAATAGCTGCTGCTCTAGACACTTGCTCAGTCCACTACACATGCACGGTCTACACTGACACTGCCTCGGTCCATGTGTCACTGTTCAAAGAACAGAGCTAACAGTGAGAGAGAGAGACTGGCACTAGCTCAGACAAAAGTTGTCACGTTGGTAGTCACTAGCCTGCACTCTCTAACCTCACTGCTTTAGGGAGTTAGAGACTGCTCGGTCCACTAACACTGCTTCAGTACTCACCAACAGTGAAGCTCGGATCACTACAGACAGAGTTCTCTGGAGAGAAGATCTCAACACTGCTTTGTTTTATCTGTGTGACCTCTTTTGTAGAGCTCACTCACGGTAGCAGCGCAGATCCAGGGCATGCAGTGCCCCCTTGTGGTGGAGCACAAGCACATCTCTCCCATTGCGAATCTGTCCTCAGTCCCACAGCAAAGGTTCACCTGAACCAAGTCTCTTCGACCAGATACCTGAAACCAGCCCCTCGAACCACACTGAGGAACATTCTACAACTTAACAAAGAGAGAAAGATGGAGAGAGAGAGTCGAGAGAAAGAGAGTAAAGAGGAGAGAGCACGAGAGAGAGAGGAGGAGATAGAGAGTAAGGGGGAGAGGGAGGGGGGTGGGTAGTAGTGGCTAGAGATCGAGAGATGGGAGAGAGCGGAGACAAAAGAAGATAGAGAGAGCAAGAGAGAGTAAAGGAGAGGGAGGTGGACGTAAGAGAGATGAGAGAGAGATAGTCGAGAGAGGAGAGAGAGAGAGAGAGAAGAGAGAGAGAGACAAGTGTGGAACCATGGGAGAGAAGGAGAGGAGAGAGAGGAGAGGAGTAGTGGGCTAGGGTATTGGAGAGGTGAGGGGTTAAGGCAGTACAGAGAGGGAGTTTGGCGAGTGGTAGGGGGACGTATCAGCAGAGAGGGGTAGCAGGGAGAGAGAGAGAGACAAGTTGAGAGAGAGAGAGAGAGAGGGGGGGGGGGGAGGTCTGGGAGTAAGAGTAAGAGGATGAGAGGCAGGGAGTATGGAGAGATACCGATGAGGGGATGAGCAATGTGAGAGGAATAAGAGTCGATAACAAATAGTGGAGGAGCTAGAGAGTACAGGAGAGAGTAGCAGGGGGAGGAGTGTCATAAGTGAAATGTTTTGTAGAGAACGAGAGGTGGGATCAAGGTAAGCACAGGAGTGAGTGAGATAGTTCCAGGGAGGGGAGAAGGGAGTTGTAAAGTACGGAGAGAGACAGAGCTGTTAGTGGGAGTGGTCTAGAGGTAGAGAGGAGATGTCTTTCAAGTTGGTCAGGAGAGAGAGAGAGGGAGAGAGGATGTGGAAGGGAGCGGTAAAACGGTAGGGATAATGGATGATTTCTAGAGGCAGGGGAGAAGAAGCGTTAGAGTGAGGTGGGATCGGTGGTTTTGGTGAGTAATAAGTTTTCGTCCGTACCTTTCATAGTTTAGCTGGAAATTAGCGAAGAGACGAGAAGTATCAGATGGGGTTATTTGAGAGAGAAGCTATGTCTAAAGGATACGTTGAGTGAGAGAAGGAGTGGGGGTGTTGCCCGGGGGTAGAGGGAGTTTAGATTCATATAAAGTCTAGCCTTGTAATCATAGACAGAGAGTAAGGGGGAATGTGAGTACTAGAGGGATAGCAAGATGAGGGATACAGGAGTTGGGCTGATGCGAGGTGGCTTCTATAGGTTCCTTCCCGTTTCCTAAGGATCGTACACAAATGTTTCAGAAATAGATGATGAAGAATGCCGTGGTATGATCTAAGGAGATGGGCGCTGTTCTTACCAAAGTACGTTCTACATGCATTGGCCATGAGGAATGTCTATAGTGTTTTGAGAGGGCAGTAGGAGAAGGGTGCGGAGGCCAAGGGGGAGTACCTTAGATGGAGGTGCTCCATGTAAAAGATGCAGATGGTGTTTAGCGAACGTGACATGTGAGGAGAGACGAGACAGACTTGGGCGGAGAGCACAGAGGACGAGATGCCCTAAGGGGGCAGTTGTGGAAATTGCCGCTAAGCACTGAAGAGGAACGCATTTCATGCTGGGGGCGTTAGAATGGCGCGGGCCAGCAGGCTGTGCACATTGACAACTGGGCTATGAGGGGCGTCGCGCTGAGGCCATTAGGGGGGGGTAATGAGGGGGTAGATTAAAAAGGGAAGAAAAGAGAGATCAGTCAGGGAGAGAGTGCCGTGGGAGGGACTCTGGGCTGAGAGAGATTTATTTTCAGAGACGGTGGGGGGAGGGGGAGTAATCCGAGAGAGATAGAAAGTTAGAGAGAGAGAGGGAGGTTGGGGGGGTTAAGAGATATCAGGTGCGCGAGAGGGACTCAGTTAAACGTTAAGAGAGAGAGAGTCGAGGAGGGGCAGAGAGCGTTAGACGAGCGAGAGAGAGAGTGCGATGGGATCGAGGGAAAGTTAGAGCGATAGAGAAAGGTGATCGAAGTAGGAGGGAATGTGAGGTGGCCGAGTGGGGGTGAGAATGGGACAGGAGCCGGGTTGTGAGGGTGGAAGGCGCGGCGGAGAGAGGGCATAGAGAGGGGACAGTAGGCGCCGAGAGACAGAGGGGAGAGAGGTGGGGGAGACTAGAGAGAGCACAGAGGGATGTGCGAGGGAACGGGAGTACGGAGAGAGGGCAGAGCGTGGAGGGGGAGTAGAAGGGAGGAAGAGCGGCGAGGTGGCGTGGGGGTGTTTTGAGAGAGTGGTCAGGGGGAGTCAAAAGCACTAGAGGGAGACAGTGGGAAGAGAAGGAGGCGCAGCGGGGGGACAGAAGTCTAGGATAGGAGAGCGAGTAGAGAGAGAGAGACGAAGAGAGAGAGTAAGTCCAAGAGGAAGAGAGAGACGAGAGCAGAGAAGACTGGGGGGGTCGGGGTGGGGGGGGGGGGTGGGGCGGGGGTTGGGGGGGAGAGAGAAACGCCTTTAGCTTGTTAGCCGTGTTTACAGGTCTGCGTTAGGAGGCATCAGGTACATTCACAGAGTTACAGCACAAAACGTGAACACTGCACCATTTAAGGTGGAACTGAAAATTTAAAGACACTGGTGATAAAAGCCCCTTCCTCTGTGCACCTGAACTCACCAACAGCACTAACCTTCACTACTGATTATCAGCTTATTAATAATTAATAATAAATATTATTATCAGTATTAGTAGTAGTAGTAGAATGATGTAAACTGAGTTTTTATTTTACCATAAGACCGCACGCACGGATCCAGGATGAGTGTGAAGACAGCAACAGTAAGTGAAGCATCACGTGCGGGAAATAGGAAATGAATTTTCAAAATAAAAGACACTTCAACAATATTCCCCAAAAATACAGCAGAGCAGACACACAGCGTAGACAGGGTAAAAAGAACACACTGGAACAGAACATAAAAAACAAAACAGCACAAGACTACACTATACAACACAACACTACACTATACAACACTACACTACACTATACAACACTTCACTACACTACAATATACAACACTTTACTACACTATACAACACAACACTACACTATACAACACTTCACTACACTATACAACACAACACTACACTATACAGCACTTCACTACACTATACAACAGACAACAACTACCTTATAAGGTGAAACTACACTTTAAACACACTACATACAAAACTTCACTACACTATACAACACTACACTACACTATACAACACTACACTACAAGACTACACTACACTATACAACACTGAACTACACGAAAAACACTACACTACACTATAGTATACATCACTTCACAACACTACACTATACAACACAACACTACACTATACAACACTTCACTACACTATACAACACTACACAACACTTCACTACACTACACTATACAACACTACACTATACAACACAACACAACACTACACTATACAACACAACACAACACTACACTATACAGCACTTCACTACACTATACAACACTACACTACACTATACAACACTACACTACACTATACAACACAACACTACACTATACAACACAACACTACACTATACAGCACTTCACTACACTATACAACACTACACTACACTATACAACACAACACTACACTATACAACACAACACTACACTATACAGCACTTCACTACGACAATAACAACACTACACACATACCTATACAAACAACACAACACTACACTATACAACACAACACTACACTATACAACACTTCACTACACTACAATATACAACACTTTACTACACTATACAACACAACACTACACTATACAACACTTCACTACACTATACAACACAACACTACACTATACAGCACTTCACTACACTATACAACACAACACTACACTATACAACACTACACTACACTATACAAAACTTCACTACACTATACAACACTACACTACACTATACAACACAACACTACACTATACAACACTTCACTACACTATACAACACTACACTACACTATACAACACTTCACTACACTATACAACACTACACTACAAGACTACACTACACTATACAACACTGAACTACACGAAAAACACTACACTACACTATAGTATACATCACTTCACAACACTACACTATACAACACAACACTACACTATACAGCACTTCACTACACTATACAACACAACACAACACTACACTATACAACACTACACAACACTTCACTACACTACACTATACAACACTACACTATACAACACAACACAACACTACACTATACAACACAACACAACACTACACTATACAGCACTTCACTACACTATACAACACTACACTACACTATACAACACTACACTACACTATACAACACAACACTACACTATACAACACAACACTACACTATACAGCACTTCACTACACTATACAACACTACACTACACTATACAACACAACACTACACTATACAACACAACACTACACTATACAGCACTTCACTACACTATACAACACTACACTACACTATACAACACAACACTACACTATACAACACAACACTACACTATACAGCACTTCACTACACTATACAACACAACACTACACTATACAGCACTTCACTACACTATACAACACTACACTACACTATACAACACTGAACTACCCTACAATATACAACACTTTACTACACTATACAACACAACACTACTCTATACAACACTTCACTACACTATACAACACAACACTACACTATACAGCACTTCACTACACTATACAACACAACACAACACAACACTATACAACACTACACTACACTACACAAAACTTCACTACACTATACAACACTACACTACACTATACAACACTACACTACACTACACAAAACTTCACTACACTATACAACACTACACTACACTATACAACACTGAACTACACGAAAAACACTACACTACACTAAACACTACTACACTACACAACACTACACTATACTATACAACACTGAACTACACGAAAAACACTACACTACACTATAGTATACATCACTTCACTACACTACACTATACAACACAACACTACACTATACAACACTACACTACACCATACATCTTCGTAATGCACTTCAGTGAGTAAGCTCTAGTAGTGGTGTAAATTGTGTGTATTGTGTTGCATTTATAATGCCCTTTTCTCCTCTATAGGAATGAGCGCTGGGCTGGGGTTGCCAGGTTTACCTGCTCTGTGTCTGGGTATTAATCTCTAGGTACCAGCACTGGCCCCTGTTCGGGCAGTGTCTGAGCTCGGGGTGAGTTCTAGACTCTAAACTTTCTTTACTAGCTGGAATATTATCCAGTAGAACACTGAGTACGGTTGTAAGTCGCTCTGGATAAGAGCGTCTGCTAAATGCCTTAAATGTAAATGTAAATGTAGAACACAACACAACACTTCACTATACAACATTACACTACACAACAGTACACTATACAACAATACACTACACAATACAACACAACACCATACAAAACAACACTATACAACACAACACTACACTATACAACACTTCACTACACTACACTATACAACAATACACTACACTCTACAACAATACACAACACTACAATACACTACACTATACAAGACTACACTGCACTGTACAGCAATACACTCCACTACACCATACAACAATACACTACACTATACAACACTTCACTATACTACACTATACAACAATACACAACACTACACTACACTACACAACAGTACAGTATATAACATTACACAACACATCACTATACAACAATACACTACACTATACAACACTTCACTACACTATACAATACACTACACTACACTAAACAACACTACACTATACAAGACTACACTACACTATACAACACTATACAACACTTCACTACACTTTACAACAATACACAACACGACAGTACACTACACTATACAACACAACACTACACCGTACAACACAAAACAACACTAAACTATACACAACACTAAGTACACTACACTACACTATATAACAATACACAACACTACACTATACAACAATACACTATATAACATTACCCAACACATCATTATACAATACACTACCCTATACAACAATACACAACACTATACTACACTACACTATACAACAATACACTACACTATACAGCACTTCACTACACTACACTATACAACAATACACAACACTACACTACACTACACAACAGTACAGTATATAACATTACACAACACATCACTATACAACAATACACTACACTATACAACACTTCACTACACTATACAATACACTACACTACACTAAACAACACTACACTATACAAGACTACACTACACTATACAACACTTCACTACACTTTACAACAATACACACTACACAACACAGCACTATACATCACTACACTATATAAGTTGTCAGTAATGTTCAGGTAAGTGATGTTCAGATGTTCAGGGAGGAGATGTTGAGGTATTCAGGCCATTATACTGACATTAGGCAGTACTGCAACATCCAGGCCAGGACAAACCAGCTAATGAACAGTTTTTACCCACAAGCCATCAGGTTCCTACCAACACCACCAGTATCACCAACGCCACCAGTACCCCCAGTACCACCAACACCACCAGTACCACCAACACCACCAGTACCCCCAGTGTGTATATAGTGTTGTCCTCCTGTAGAGTATCATCCTGAGCCTCACCACAAGCACTTCAATGCATAAATGTCCTGACATGTTGTTCAAATGACAAATAGACCTGAGACTTGAACTTAAACTAGAGATGCTCAGAGAGGAGTTGTGATCTGCAGGGGGAACCAAACCCCTCAAAACACTGAACACTGCTGGTGCAACCTTTCTTGGAGAGAAGGATCAGTCAGGATATACAGTCAGGGGAATCATACAGGAGTATCATACGAGAGAATCAGTCAGAAGAATCAGACAAAAGAATCATACAGGAGAATCAGTCATGAAAATCAGTCAGGGGAATCATACAGAAGAATCAGTCAGGGGAATCATACAGGAGAATCAGTCAGAAGAATCAGTCAGGGGAATCATACAGGAGAATCAGTCAGAAGAATCAGACAGGAGAATCAGACAGGAGAATCAGTCAGGAGAATCAGTCAGAAGAATCAGACAGGAGAATCAGACAGGAGAATCAGTCAGGAGAATCAGTCAGAAGAATCAGACAGGAGAATCATACAAGACAATCAGTCATGAAAATCAGTCAGGAGATACAGTCAAAAGAATCAGTCAGAAGAATCAGTCAGGAGAATCAGTCAGGGGAATCAGTCAGGGGAATCATACAGGAGTATCATACAGGAGTATCATACGGGAGAATCAGTCAGAAGAATCAGACAGAAGAATCATACATGTAGAATCACACAGAAGAATCATACAGGAGAATCATACAGGAGAATCAGTCTGGAAAATCAGCCAGGAGATACAGTAACGGGAATACAGGAGATACAGTCAGGGGAATCATACAGGAGATACAGTCAGGGGAATCATACAGGAGATACAGTCAGGGGAATACAGGAGATACAGTCAGGGGAATACAGGAGATACAGTCAGGGGAATACAGGAGATACAGTCAGGGGAATACAGGAGATACAGTCAGGGGAATCATACAGGAGATACAGTCAGGGGAATCATACAGGAGATACAGTCAGGGGAATACAGGAGATACAGTCAGGGGAATACAGGAGATACAGTCAGGGGAATCATACAGGAGATACAGTCAGAAGAATCAGTTAGAAGAATCAGTTAGGAGAATCATACAGGAGAATCAGTCAGGGGAATCATACAGACATCTCCTCCACTGCAGAAGGAGCTCAGATAAACTCCAGCGGTCTTAGAGCTTTAGAAGAATACGGTGGAGGGTGGGCTGTCATTCCAGGTTCAGGACCAGCTCTCGTCTCTGGAGTCCAGATAAAGCTCTCACCACATTTACGCCTCATTAGTTCAGAGTCATCGTTGACCCTCAGGTGTCGGTCTGGGGTGGACTCCATCATCACCACTGTACGGTCAGACACTCCAGTACACTCCAACTCCAACTTTAACTCTAACGCTTAACTCCAACTCCAACTCTAACACCAACTCTAACACCAACTCTAACACCAACTCTAACACCAACTCCAACTCCAAGTCTAACTCTAACTCCAACTCTAACTCCAACTCTAAATCTAACACCAACTCCAACTGTGACTCCAACTCTTAACTCCAACTCCAACTCTAACTCTTAACTCCAACTCCAAGTCTAAATCTAACACCAACTCCAACTTCAACTTTAACTCTAACTCTTAACTCCAACTCCAACTCTAACACCAACTTTAACACCAACTCTAACACCAACTTCAACTCTAACTCCAACTCTAAAACTAACACCAACTCTTAACTCCAACTCCAACTCTAACTCTAACTCCAACTCTAACTTTAACACCAACTCCAACTCTTAACTCCAACTCTAACTCCAACACCAACTCCAACACCAACTCTTAACTACAACTTCAACTCCAATTCTAACTCTTAACTCCAACTTTAACTCGAATGCCAACTCCAACTCTAACTCCAACTCCAACTCTAACTCTAACTCTAACACAAACTCCAACTCCAACTTCAACTCCAACTCCAACTCCAACTCCAACTCCAACTCCAACTTCAACTTCAACTCCAACTCTAACACCAACTCCAACTGCAACTCTAACTCTAACACCAACTCTAACTCTAACTCTAACTCTTAACTCTAACACCAACTCCAACTCTAACACCAACTGTAACTCCAACTCTTAACTTCAACTCCAACTCTAACTCTAACACCAACTCTAACTCTAACACCAACTCCAACTCTAACACCAACTGTAACTCCAACTCTTAACTTCAACTCCAACTCTAACTCTAACTCTAACACCAACTCTAACTCTAACACCAACTCCAACTCTAACTCTAACACTAACTCTAACACCAACTCCAACTCTAACACCAATTGTAACACCAACTCCAACTCCAACTCTAACTCTAACTCTAACACCAACTCCAACTCTAACACCAACTCTAACTCTAACACCAACTCCAACTCTAACACCAATTGTAACACCAACTCCAACTCCAACTCCAACTCTAACTCTAACACTAACTCCAACACCAACTCCAACACCAACTCCAACACCAACTCCAACACCAACTCCAACACCAACTTCAAATCTAACTGTAACTCCAACACTTAAATCCAACTCCAACTCCAACTCTAACTCTAACTCTAACTGTAACTCCAACTCCAACTCCAACTCGAATTCCAACTCCAACTCTTAACTCCAACTCCAACTTCAACTTCAACTCCAACTCTAACACCAACTCCAACTTCAACTCCAACTGCAACTCTAACTCTAACACCAACTCTAACTCTAACTCTAACTCTTAACTCTAACACCAACTCCAACTCTAACACCAACTGTAACTCCAACTCTTAACTTCAACTCCAACTCTAACTCTAACACCAACTCTAACTCTAACACCAACTCCAACTCTAACACCAACTGTAACTCCAACTCTTAACTTCAACTCCAACTCTAACTCTAACTCTAACACCAACTCTAACTCTAACACCAACTCCAACTCTAACTCTAACACTAACTCTAACACCAACTCCAACTCTAACACCAATTGTAACACCAACTCCAACTCCAACTCTAACTCTAACTCTAACTCTAACACCAACTCCAACTCTAACACCAACTCCAACTCTAACACCAATTGTAACACCAACTCCAACTCCAACTCTAACTCTAACACCAACTCCAACACCAACTCCAACACCAACTCCAACACCAACTCCAACACCAACTCCAACACCAACTCCAACACCAACTCCAACACCAACTTCAAATCTAACTGTAACTCCAACACTTAAATCCAACTCCAACTCCAACTCCAACTCTAACTCTAACTCTAACTGTAACTCCAACTCCAACTCGAATTCCAACTCCAACTCTTAACTCCAACTCCAACTGCAACTCCACCTCTTAACTTCAAGTCCAACTGCAACTCCAACTCCAACTCTTAACTCCAACTCCAACTCTTAACTCCAAATGTGACTCTTAATTCTTAACTCCAACTCTTAACTCCAACTCTTAACTCCAACTCCAAATGTGACTCTTAATTCTTAACTCCAAATGTAACTCCAACTCTTAACTCCAACTCTAAATCTTAACTCCAACACTTGACTCCAACTCCAACTTTTAACTCCAACTCTAACTCTTAACTACAACTTCAACTCCAACTCTAACTCTTAACTACAACTCCAACTCTTAACTACAACTTCAACTCCAACTCTAACTCTTAACTACAACTTTAACTCGAATGCCAACTCCAACTCTAACTCCAACTCCAACTCCAACTCTTAACTCATAACTCATAACTCATAACTCCAACTCCAATTCTTAACTACAACTTTAATTCCAACTCTAACTCTTAACTCCAACTCTTAACTCCAACGACAACTCCAACGACAACTCCAACTCTAACTTGAATGCCAACTCCAACTTCAACTCCTACTCCAACTCTAACTCCAACTCTTAACTTTACCTCTCATTCTGTCATGAACTGCCAGTCCTTCACCCAGTTTGTAAACGTAGGGGGACATTTTCCTTCCAGTTAAACAGTGTTAGCTGTCAGGCAACAGCGCAGTTAATACAGGTTTCTCCATACAGGGCCCGTGAGGGCTACACCAGATGATGCTGTGGTAGGAGATGGCTGGATCGAGTGCCCAAACACTCCTGACAGGAAGCCAGGAGACTGTTATAGATTACCACAGGACCAACCATATGAGCGTGTGTGGCTGCTTCTAACTGACATCTATCCCACACTGGGCTGATATTTGGAGGAAGTTTAGGCTTAGACTAGAGACTGATTTGTCTTAGACATATAGAGTCCTGTCCAGGAGGTACAGTCAGTATGCCCAGTGACGATTTCTGACTGTGGGTTAACTTTGTGTCTAATCAGGAGGGTGGTTCATCAGGTTAGTGGGAACAGCTCTGGGTTACAAAGCTGCCAGGCTTTAAAACACTGAAATCTATTTCGAGTTGCTTAAAAGAAAAGAGAAAATGTTTTAATGTGTCCTGTAGTGATCAGTGTGTGGGTCGGTCCGTTTTAAAATGGAGCAGCTCGCGAGGAGTCAGATTACACACACACACCCCCTCCCAGCGTTTGTCTCGCGCTGGACAACTTTACTGTCTCTGATCACCTTCAGGTCAAAGCAGCGCGCGCCACGAGCTCCGAGCGCGAGCTCTCCGAGGTTCTGCCGGGTTCGTTCGCGGGTTCTGCAGAGCTTCGTTTCTCTTTTCGGGCTTTTGTTTGACTCGCTCGCGCCTAGCTGGACGAGCCGCGCGGAAGATGATGATGGCCGTGTTAGGGGTAAAGGTCTTTTCGGTGGTTCTGCTTCTCAGTGGACACTCGGCGTTCCCTCAGAATGCCCGGCTGGACGGAGGACACGGAGCTTATCCGAACAGCAACTCTCAATCAGACGCCGCCGCTTCTCTCGCCTTCGTCTTTGATGTCACCGGCTCCATGTATGATGATCTCCAGCAGGTGATTGAAGGAGCCTCCAGAATCCTGGAGAAAACCCTGAGCCGCAGAACCAGACCCATCGAGAACTTTGTCCTAGTGCCGTTCCACGATCCAGGTAACAACAGAACATGCCTGTGAAAATGCAGTGAAACCATGAGGAGCAGTTCCGTCCAGTGGAGCTCAGACTCCTCAGTGGAGCATGTTAGCATGAAGCTAATTCAGAGTAGAACTCTTGAAGAGCTCCAACAGCTGCTAAACCAGAACAAAGATCCTCCTGCAGTGAGAGCTTTAGTCACCAGGGGGCACTAGGCCGGAGATCTTTAGACCTTTATTTGATCTCATATAGTTTCAGAGGTTCAGAGATCTAAATGTTACGGTTCTAAAGTGTTTTAGATTGATGTAGTATTAGTGTTCTAGAGTTTCACCGTAATTTAGATTTAGAGTTTTCAGCTCATTTGAATTCTTCATTAAGAGTTCTGACTGGACTACAATGTGGACTTAAAATATACCAATATATGTATATATGTACAGTGGATGTGGTGGAGGATACAGTGGTGAATACAGTGTGAAAAGTGGATGCAGAGAATATCAATCAATCAATCAACATTTATTTTTATAGCGCTGTCACAAAGCAGCTTTACAAAGAATCTGGTGTTCGAGCCCCCAGTGAGCAAGCCGAGGGCCACAGTGGCAAGGAGACACTCCCTTAGTTAGGAAGGAAGAAACCTCGAGAGGAACCAAGACTCATAGGGGAACCCATCCTCATCGGGTCAACACCAGATACCATACAGCACTAGAAAGGAGAGTGTAATGTCTGATTAGTCTGTAATGATGTTGGTGGTTCATAAGATGGGTCAGCAGGCGCAGGCCAAGCCTCCACAGTGCAGGACAGCCAGGAGCTCCGTGGTAGTAAGGCTCCCAGTGGCTCCCAGACGGGGCAGATGTAGCAGCAGCATCAGGCCACACAGGACGGGCAGCAGTTCAGCTCAGACAAAGAGAACAGACAGACTGTTAGCTCTGACAGACCTGAACACACTATACGGTGTTAACAGAGAGATCAGACAGACTGTTAGCTCTGACAGACCTGAACACACTATACGGTGTTAACAGAGAGATCAGACAGACTGTTAGCTCTGACAGACCTGAACACACTATACGGTGTTAACAGAGAGATCAGACAGACTGTTAGCTCTGACAGACCTGAACACACTGTACGGTGTTAACAGAGTGCAGCAGTGACTCCGGCAGGCCTGGCTCCTACAGCAGGACTAACAGGGAGAGCCAGAAGGTCACACAGACATGAGGGCTCCCTGAGAAGTCAGCACCCCTCTGCTCCACCGTCAACACACCAGAGTGAACACAAGGAGCAGCGGGACCACCGCACCAACACTCCCAGCTTACCAAACACTCTCTGTTAGTGGAGCCCTAGACCTGCACCTTTTATCTATCAGAAAGAAAAGACTAATTACCAAAAGCTCCACTGAACAGGTAGGGTTTAGCCTGGACTTAAAGATTGAGGCTGTGTCTGAATCCCGAACGCTGACAGGTAAATTATTCCAAAGCTGGGGGGCCTTGTATGAAAAGGCTCCGCCCCCCGATGTAGCTTTGTTAATTCTAGGCACTAACAGAGAGCCCGCACTTTGAGACCTAAGGTCACGTGACGGCTTATAGTACGAGATAAGTTCAGTAAGGTAGGTAGGAGCGAGGCCGTTTAGAGC
>JAMWET010003011.1:32500-42500 GCA_024036415.1 Prochilodus magdalenae
AAAGGCCAGGCGGGGGCTTCTGAGAGACAGTTCAGGAACTGAGATCTCAGGGTTGTGAACCAGGGGTTCTTCAAAAAAGCAGCATGACTGGGCATCAGTCCTAGTGGTTCTCACCCTAACCCTAACCCTAACCCTAGATACAGGGGTTCTGATACAGGGGTATACAGGGGTACTGATACAGGGGTACTGATACAGGGGTACTGATACAGGGGTATACAGGGGTACTGATACAGGGGTATACAGGGGTACTGATACAGGGGTACTGATACAGGGGTACTGATACAGGGGTTCTGATACAGGGGTACTGATACAGGGGTATACAGGGGTACTGATACAGGGGTTCTGATACAGGGGTATACAGGGGTATACAGGGGTACTGATACAGGGGTATACAGGGGTACTGATACAGGGGTTCTGATACAGGGGTTCTGATACAGGGGTATACAGGGGTACTGATACAGGGGTATACAGGGGTACTGATACAGGGGTTCTGATACAGGGGTATACAGGGGTACTGATACAGGGGTACTGATACAGGGGTATACAGGGGTACTGATACAGGGGTACTGATACAGGGGTACTGATACCGGGGTATACAGGGGTTCTGATACAGGGGTTCTGATACAGGGGTACTGATACAGGGGTAGACAGGGGTATACAGGGGTTCTGATACAGGGGTATACAGGGGTACTGATACAGGGGTACTGCTACAGGGGTATACAGGGGTACTGATACAGGGGTTCTGATACAGGGGTATACAGGGGTACTGATACAGGGGTATACAGGGGTACTGATACAGGGTTATACAGGGGTACTGATACAGGGGTTCTGATACAGGGGTATACAGGGGTACTGATACAGGGGTATACAGGGGTACTGATACAGGGGTTCTGATACAGGGGTATACAGGGGTACTGATACAGGGGTATACAGGGGTATACAGGGGTACTGATACAGGGGTATACAGGGGTACTGATACAGGGGTACTGATACAGGGGTATACAGGGGTACTGATACAGGGGTACTGATACAGGGGTACTGATACCGGGGTATACAGGGGTTCTGATACAGGGGTATACAGGGGTACTGATACAGGGGTACTGATACAGGGGTATACAGGGGTACTGATACAGGGGTATACAGGGGTACTGATACAGGGGTACTGATACAGGGGTACTGATACAGGGGTATACAGGGGTTCTGATACAGGGGTATACAGGGGTACTGATACAGGGGTACTGATACAGGGGTACTGCTACAGGGGTATACAGGGGTTCTGATACAGGGGTTCTGATACAGGGGTATACAGGGGTACTGATACAGGGGTTCTGATACAGGGGTATACAGGGGTACTGATACAGGGGTACTGCTACAGGGGTATACAGGGGTACTGATACAGGGGTACTGATACAGGGGTATACAGGGGTACTGATACAGGGGTATACAGGGGTATACAGGGGTATACAGGGGTACTGATACAGGGGTATACAGGGGTACTGATACAGGGGTACTGATACAGGGGTATACAGGGGTACTGATACAGGGGTATACAGGGGTACTGATACAGGGGTATACAGGGGTACTGATACAGGGGTATACAGGGGTACTGATACAGGGGTATACAGGGGTACTGATACAGGGGTTCTGATACAGGGGTATACAGGGGTACTGATACAGGGGTATACAGGGGTACTGATACAGGGGTACTGATACAGGGGTATACAGGGGTATACAGGGGTACTGATACAGGGGTATACAGGGGTACTGATACAGGGGTACTGATACAGGGGTATACAGGGGTATACAGGGGTACTGATACAGGGGTATACAGGGGTACTGATACAGGGGTATACAGGGGTACTGATACAGGGGTATACAGGGGTACTGATACAGGGGTATACAGGGGTACTGATACAGGGGTATACAGGGGTACTGATACAGGGGTATACAGGGGTACTGATACAGGGGTACTGATACAGGGGTTCTGATACAGAGGTACTGATACAGGGGTTCTGATACAGAGGTACTGATACAGGGGTTCTGATACAGGGGTATACAGGGGTACTGATACAGGGGTATACAGGGGTACTGATACAGGGATACTGATACAGGGGTTCTGATACAGGGGTATACAGGGGTACTGATACAGGGGTATACAGGGGTACTGATACAGGGGTATACAGGGGTACTGATACAGGGGTATACAGGGGTACTGATACAGGGGTATACAGGGGTACTGATACAGGGATACTGATACAGGGGTTCTGATACAGGGGTATACAGGGGTACTGATACAGGGATACTGATACAGGGGTTCTGATACAGGGGTATACAGGGGTACTGATACAGGGGTACAGGGGTATACAGGGGTACTGATACAGGGATACTGATACAGGGGTATACAGGGGTTCTGATACAGAGGTACTGATACAGGGGTATACAGGGGTACTGATACAGGGATACTGATACAGGGGTTCTGATACAGGGGTTCTGATACAGGGGTATACAGGGGTACTGATACAGGGGTATACAGGGGTACTGATACAGGGATACTGATACAGGGGTTCTGATACAGGGGTATACAGGGGTACTGATACAGGGATACTGATACAGGGGTTCTGATACAGGGGTATACAGGGGTACTGATACAGGGATACTGATACAGGGGTTCTGATACAGGGGTATACAGGGGTACTGATACAGGGATACTGATACAGGGGTATACAGGGGTTCTGATACAGAGGTACTGATAAAAAGCAGTGGTTCCACAAACAGTTGACACAAACAGAGCAGGGCAGAATGACTCGGCAGAGCAGGGCAGAGTGGGGCAGAATGACTCGGCAGAGTGGGGCAGAATGACTCGGCAGAGCGGGGCAGAGAGACTCGGCAGAGCGGGGCAGAATGACTCGGCAGAGTGGGGCAGAATGACTCTGCAGAGCGGGGCAGAATGACTCGGCAGAGCGGGGCAGACTGACTCGGCAGAGCGGGGCAGAGAGACTCGGCAGAATGACTCGGCAGAGCGGGGCAGAATGACTCGGCAGAGCAGGGCAGAATGACTCTGCAGAGCGGGGCAGAGAGACTCGGCAGAATGACTCGGCAGAGCGGGGCAGAATGACTCGGCAGAGCGGGGCAGAGAGACTCGGCAGAATGACTTGGCAGAGCAGGGCAGAATGACTCGGCAGAGCGGGGCAGAATGACTCGGCAGAGCGGGGCAGAGAGACTCGGCAGAATGACTCGGCAGAGCAGGGCAGAATGACTCGGCAGAGCGGGGCAGAGAGACTCGGCAGAATGACTCGGCAGAGCGGGGCAGAATGACTCGGCAGAGCGGGGCAGAATGACTCGGCAGAGCGGGGCAGACTGACTCGGCAGAGCGGGGCAGAGCAGGGCAGAATGACTCGGCAGAGCGGGGCAGAATGACTCGGCAGAGCGGGGCAGAATGACTCGGCAGAGCGGGGCAGACTGACTCGGCAGAGCGGGGCAGAATGACTGATGGATCTGTGCTCTTGTCGTTTCAGGTTTTGAAATGGGTCGAGGAAACTGTCCAGGCCATGAAGGTCCACCTTCTTTCATCTGACCATGAGATTGGCCAAGAAAGCCAGTGGGAGGTGCCTTTTGACCCCAGCCTCAAAGAGGTCACTGTGTCTCTGAGCGGTCCGGCTCCTCGTATTGAGCTCCGAGATCCGCTTGGTAACTCCTCACATTTAATCTGAAGTGCCTTTAATATCATCACTAAACAGGAACGGTTCCAGACCAGGGGGCTTTAAAACAGGACCACAGCGTGTCACGGTGTTCCACCTCAACACAATTACAGCTTGTTGCTGTCAACATGCTTTTAAGCTAGACTGACACGGATGAGGAGAACCTGGTCCATGAGGAGAAGAGGGAGCTGTGTGACTGACACAAGTGTATACACGGAAGCTGCTCTTAGCTGCTGATATTCCACATGAACGGATTTCCACTGAAGGTTATTTGTGGTTGATGAACTGTCTGGAATGATCTGGAGTCCCGTATTGATAACTAATGTCACTAATGTCAATGAAATGTGATCATGGAAGGACACCACAAAGGATATTCACCCAAGACCACCTGAATGTTCCACAGTGCTTCTGGGAAAATGTTTTAAGGATAGGCACTGAAACCAAAACCTCATCCTGGCAGTGAAGCGTGGTGGGGGGAGTGTCATGGTTTGGAACTGCGTTGCTCCCCTTGTGGTCACAGGGGAAATAATGAATTCAAAGGTGGATCAGAACATGAATGTCTGAGCAGCAGCTCCATGACCTAAAGCTGAAGAGACGTTGGACAAGCCAATAAGTTAACCAACTAAAGAAGGTCTGGAGAAGAAGAGTCCTGACCTGAACCCTGTGGAGATGCTAGGACCTGAAGAGGGCTGTGGAACACTGATCTTATAAGCAGCTACAGGAAGTGTCTGGTGGAGGTGATGCAGCTGAAGGAGGATCTGGTATTAGTTCAGTTAGTTTATTAGGAATCAGTACAGGAATCCAGATTGGATTTGACACACTGATTTAACGTTCCCAGTGTGGATGCCTGGTGATACTCCACTGTAGCGCGTGTGCTGTGGAGACTGAATGTAGTTCTTTGAGCTGATGGTCATGTCACTGAACTCACACTCGACTTTGAAACACAGATGTTTTGTTACTCTGGAAATCCCTCCAGCATCTTTAGACGGTTGTCTGTTGTTTAGGTCGGAGTGTTGGGGAGAGGCAGGGTCTGACAGAGCTGCTGAACATTCCAAACTCCGCTCGGGTGGTCAGCCTGAAGAACCCTCGTCCTGGCCTGTGGACACTGAAGGTGCTCTTTAAAATATTTAGCCAGACTCTGATACCTCACTCCTCACTCCACACCCCTGGTGGTCAGAAACATTTCTCACACACCTCTAAGACAAGTCTCCTTTACCTGCAGGTGGGCTGTACCGGACGTCACACTCTCAGAGTGACTGGAGTGAGTAATCTGGACTTCAGGGCAGGATTTTCCAGCATCCCTGTTACAGAATTCATTAGGACCAGGGAAAGACCCATCAGAGGTACTGTTCCACCCCCTGTCTGTGAGTGGACACTGGCAGTTCAGATGTTTGTTGATGGTCCTCTGTGTTTCTGCAGGTGTTCCAGTACATGTGCTGCTGAAGTGTTCAGGTCTGAAGCCCCCTGGTGTGGTCAGTAGTATGGAGTTGGTGTCCACAGCAGGACATTCACTGCGCTATATTCTAGTGCCTTTTCCTCCAGACAGAGGAGCAGGAGGACTCTGGAACGTTCCAGAGTTTCGCAGCCCTTCACAGGGCTTCTTCCTCAAAGTGCTGGGAAAAGACGGAGACGGCTACGATTTCCAGAGACTCTCCAGTGTGTCGTACACCAATGTCAACCCAGGTAACCTGGTGTGAGAGAGCGTGGCGTGAGTCTGAAGTCCAGAGGCATTTTGGTTATGCATGAGCTCATGAAACCTCACAACGCCTGCCCTGAACATGAAACCACGCTCTCACCACACTCACACCACACTCTCACCATGCTCACACCACGCTCACACCACCCTCTCACCACACTCACACCACACTCTCACCACGCTCATACCATGCTTACACCACACTCACACCACACTCTCACCACGCTCATACCATGCTTACACCACACTCACACCACACTCTCACCATGCTCACACCACACTCTCACCATGCTCACACCACGCTCACACCACCCTCTCACCACACTCACACCACACTCTCACCATGCTCACACCACGCTCACACCACCCTCTCACCACACTCACACCACACTCTCACCACGCTCATACCATGCTTACACCACACTCACACCACGCTCACACCATGCTCTCACCATGCTCACACCACACTCTCACCATGCTCACACCACGCTCACACCACCCTCTCACCACGCTCACACCACGTTCACACCACGCTCACACCATGCTCACACCACGCTCACACCACACTCACATCACACTCTCACCATGCTCACACCACCCTCTCACCACACTCACACCACACTCTCACCACGCTCATACCATGCTTACACCACACTCACACCACGCTCTCACCCTGCTCACACCACACTCTCACCATGCTCACACCACACTCACACCACCCTCTCACCACGCTCACACCACGCTCACACCACGCTCACACCATGCTTACACCACGCTCACACCACGCTCACACCATGCTCTCACCACACTCTTACCACATTCTCACCACACTCACACCACGCTCTCACCACACTCTTACCACATTCTCACCACACTCACACCACGCTCACACCACACTCACACCACGCTCACACCATGCTCTCACCACGCTCTCACCACACTCACACCACCCTCTCACCATGCTCTCACCACGCTCACACCACGCTCACACCACCCTCTCACCACACTCTCACCACGCTCATACCACGCTCTCACCATGCTCACACCACGCTCACGCCACGCTCACACCATGCTCACACCACGCTCTCGCCATGCTCACACCACGCTCACACCACGCTCACACCATGCACTCACCACATTCTCACCACACTCACACCACCCTCTCACCACGCTCTCACCATGCTCACACCACGCTCACACCACACTCACACCACGCCCACACCATGCTCTCACCACATTCTCACCACACTCACACCACGCTCTCACCACCCTCTCACCATGCTCGCACCACACTCACACCACGCTCACACCACCCTTTCACCACACTCACACCATGCTTGCACCACATTCTCACCATGCTCACACCACACTCACACCACACTCTCACCACACTTACACCATGCCACGCTCTCACCATGCTCACGGCACACTCACGCCACGCTCTCACCATACTAACGGCACACTCACGCCACACTCTCATCACGCTCTCACCACACTCACACCACGCTCACACCACCCTCTCACCAAGCTCACACCACGCTCACACCACGCTCGCACCACACTCACACCACCCTTTCACCACACTCACACCACGCTCACACCATGCTCGCACCACACTCACACCACCCTTTCACCACACTCACACCACGCTCCCCTAACCCTAACCCTCCCCTAACCCTAACCCTAACCCTAACTCATGTGAGGTTACCACACTCACACCATGCTCACACCATGCTCTCACCACACTCACACCACCCTCTCACCACGCTCTCACCACGCTCTCACCACGCTCACACCACGCTCACACCACACTCACACCACGCTCACACCATGCTCTCACCATGCTCTCACCACACTCACACCACGCTCACACCACCCTCTCACCATGCTCTCACCATGCTCACACCACGCTCACACCACCCTCTCACCACACTCTCACCACGCTCATACCATGCTCTCACCATGCTCACACCACGCTCACGCCACGCTCACACCATGCTCACACCATGCTCACACCACACTCACACCACGCTCACACCATGCACTCACCACATTCTCACCACACTCACACCACACTCACACCACCCTCTCACCACGCTCTCACCATGCTCACACCACGCTCACACCACACTCACACCACGCCCACACCATGCTCTCACCACATTCTCACCACACTCACACCACGCTCTCCCCACCCTCTCACCATGCTCTCACCATGCTCACACCACGCTCACACCACACTCTCACCACACTCACACCACGCTCACACCATGCTCGCACCACACTCACACCACACTCACACCACCCTTTCACCACACTCACACCATGCTTGCACCACATTCTCACCATGCTCACACCACACTCACACCACACTCTCACCACACTTACACCATGCCACGCTCTCACCATGCTCACGGCACACTCACGCCACGCTCTCACCATGCTCACGGCACACTCACGGCACACTCTCACCACGCTCTCACCACATTCTCACCATGCTCACACCACGCTCACACCACCCTCTCACCACGCTCACACCACGCTCACACCATGCTCGCACCACACTCACACCACCCTTTCACCACACTCACACCACGCTCACACCATGCTCGCACCACACTCACACCACGCTCACACCACCCTTTCACCACACTCACACCACGCTCTCACCATGCTCTCACCATGCTCATACCACGCTCACACCACACTCACACCATGCTCACACCATGCTCGCACCACACTCACACCACGCTCACACCACCCTTTCACCACACTCACACCACGCTTGCACCACATTCTCACCATGCTCACACCACACTCACACCACGCTTGCACCACATTCTCACCATGCTCACACCACACTCACACCACACTCTCACCACACTTACACCATGCCACGCTCTCACCATGCTCACGGCACACTCACGCCACGCTCTCACCATGCTCACGGCACACTCACGCCACACTCTCACCATGCTCATGTCACGCTCGTGCCACACTCATGTGAGGTTACCACACTCACACCATGCTCACACCATGCTCTCACCACACTCACACCACACTCTCACCACATTCTCAACACGCTCACACCACACTCACACCACCCTTTCACCACACTCACACCACGCTTGCACCACATTCTCACCATGCTCTCACAACACTCACACCACACTCACACCACGCTTACACCATGCCACGCTCTCACCATGCTCACAGCACACTCACGCCACGCTCTCACCATGCTCTTGGCACACTCACACCACACTCTCACCCTGCTCATGTCACGCTCATGCCACATTCATGTGAGGTTACCACACTCACACCATGCTCACACCATGCTCTCACTACACTCACACCACACTCTCACCGCGCTCACACCACGCTCACACCACGCTCACACCACACTCACACCACACTCTCACCACGCTCACACCACGCTCACACCACACTCACACCACACTCACACCACACTCACACCCTGCTCACACCACACTCACACCATGCTCACACCACACTCACACCACGCTCACACCACGCTCACACCACGCTTGCACCACATTCTCACCATGCTCTCACAACACTCACACCACGCTCACACCACACTCACACCACCCTCTCACCACACTCACACCACGCTCATGCCACACTCTCACCACATTCTCAACATGCTCACACCACGCTCACACCACCCTCTCACCACACTCACACCATGCTTGCACCACATTCTCACCATGCTCTCACAACACTCACACCACACTCACACTCTCACTTTCTCTCTCTTCTCTCTCTCTACTCTCTCTTTCTCTACTCTCTCTTTCTTTACTCTACTCTCTCTCTCCTCTCTCTATCTCTTTACTCCCTCTCTACTCTCCTCTCTCTCTCCTCCCTCTACTCTCTCTCTCTACTCTCTCTATCTCTTTACTCTCTCTCTACTCTATCTCTTTACTCTCTCTACTTTCTCTCTCTTTACTCTCTCTCTACTCTCTCTATCTCTTTACTCTCTCTCTACTCTATCTCTTTACTCTCTTTCTACTCTTTATCTCTTTACGCTCTCTCTACTCTCTCTTTCTTTACTCTCTTTCTACTCTCTATCTCTTTACGCTCTCTCTACTCTCTCTATCTCCTTACTCTCTCTCTACTCTCTCTATCTCTCTACTCTCTCTCTCTCTACTCTACTCTATCTCTTACTCTCTCTACTCTCTCTCTCTTTACTCTCTCTCTACTCTCTCTCTCTTTACTCTCTCTCTACTCTATCTCTTTACTCTCTTTCTACTCTCTATCTCTTTACGCTCTCTCTACTCTCTCTATCTCCTTACTCTCTCTACTCTCTCTATCTCTCTACTCTCCTCTCTACTCTCTCTCTCCTTTCTCTACTCTCTCTCTACTCTCCTCTCTCTACTCTCTCTCTACTCTCTCTTTCTCTACTCTCCTCTCTCTTTCTCTACTGTCCCTCTCTCTACGCTCTCTACTCCCTCTCTCTACTCTCTCTCTCTCTACTTTCTCTCTCTCTCTCTTCTCTCTCTCTCTCTGCAGAAGCTCCTGTGGTGACTGTTCCTGTGGTGGTCAGGGGTTTGTCCAGGCAGTCGGCTGTGATTGACTGTTCTGT
>JAMWET010003011.1:47500-57500 GCA_024036415.1 Prochilodus magdalenae
TCTTTCTCTCCTCCTGTCTTACTCTCCTCCTGTCTTACTGTCTTTCTGTCTTTCTCTCCTCCTGTCTAACTGTCCTCCTGTCTAACTGTCCTTCTGTCTTACTCTCCTCCTGTCTCACTCTCCTCCTGTATTTCTCTCCTCCTGTCTTACTGTCCTTCTGTCTAACTGTCCTGCTGTCTTACTCTCTTTCTGTCTTTCTGTCCTCCTGTCTTACTTAGCTCTGCGTGTTCTCCTGTCCTGCTCTCCCTTCTTGTCCTCCTGCTGCTCCTTTTCCAGCCAGACTCGGGGCAACATGCGCTTTAACCAGCGTCTCGCTCGGTGTGGCTTCCTGTACAGGCTAAGGATACTAAATGTGGTGAGGTTCTGTTCTGTTGGATTTCTTCTCCAGAGGCCCCAGAGGTGGCTGTGTTTCCCCTCACTCAGAGCTTCTCACTGGGGGGACAGGTCCACATCTCCTGCTCCACTTCCGGATCTCCCACTCCGAAAGTCCACTGGAGCCGTGACCACGTGCTACTCACCAGTCATCACCGGTAATGAACCCACTGCGTCCGTCAGCACAGCACACGTCTGTGTCACACCCTTTTCCTTTTGGTTGTTCCAGAATTTAAATTCTTTATAGTAAATACATTTTAGCAGCATTTTCTTCTGATCTCGTACAATAGGCAATCCTGAATCATCCTTACGGTGACATGTCCATACAAGTCTTCTGGCTTAAGGTGCTGTTCTTGGCATGTTTCAGAATGACCATAGCTCACTCGGGCACTTTGACCATCAGAGAGGCCCTACCAGAGGATGCTGGGAACTACACATGCTCAGCCACCAATGAAGCTGGGACGGCTTCCCAGTCAGCCACTCTCAGCTATGCAGGTGGGCTTAGATTGGTCACATGAGAGAGACTAATTATCCCAGTTGGAGAATGGGGAAATCTGAGTGAGGGTCTAAAGTGCTGAACATGAGAGACGTTTGGTGGTCTTCAGTCTAAACTCTTTGTTGTTTTCCTTAGAGCCCCCCAGCATATACGCTGTACAGCAGGTGGTAACAGCTAGGGTTGGAGGGGATGCAGCTCTGGAGTGCAGAGTCACAGGTTTCCCAGATCCACTGGTCAAGTGGAGAAGAGGTGGAGTGCCAGAACTTGGCAGGGCTCCATTTTCTGAGCGACAGATTAACCACAGAGTCCTGCATGTCAGGGCGGTGCAGGAACTTGATGCTGGAGAATACATCTGTGAAGCGTCCAACCAGGCTGGGTCATCTTCAGCCACGGTTACTCTGCAGGTGGGAGGTGAGGAGCTTTATTATTGTGTCCTGATACGACGGAGGCGGGCACACCCTGTGCTTCGCTCGAGGCAGGAGTGAATACACTGGTGCCAAACCAGGCTGGTTCCCTGAGTAACACCAATGTTCTAGGAAGCCTGAATGGAACCGGTTGAAGAACCAGGGTTATTTGTGGTCAAGATGGTCTGACCGTGGAAATGGAGTCAGGGGACTGGTCCAGTGTACTGGTCACTGGCTAGTGTATGGCATGGATGCCTCTTGTCATCTTCCTGCCAGCTCTTGCGGTTGTTGATCTCTTTTGCCGTCTCCGGCCGCAGCTGTCAGCAGGTAAGGTTTGGGATGCCAATGAGAGCCACGAGAAAGCGGTTAGAAGGCGGAGCCCAAAACTTCATGTGCTAACGACTCTCATTGGTGCCCAAAGGGACAAACGCCTGGCACGTCACTAGTGTATGTAGATCAGTAGCCCCGCCTCTTGCAGTGCTGATGATTTAAGGTGTATGGAAACTGCACAGTTGATCCTCTCTCTCTCTTCTCCTTCAGTTCCCCCCGGGTTCTCCAAGACTCCTGCAGATGTGAGTGTTAATGTGGGTGATAACGTGACCTTGCCGTGTTCAGTTCATGGATCCCACCCTCTGACTGTGGCCTGGTACCGTACGGATGGACGGCAGATCTCCAGCCAGTCATCTGACCCTGTGACCTCACTGCCCTCTGCACCCCTTCACATCCACAGTGAGTTCACCTGTTCATCACGTTTACTAGCTCAGAGTCCGCAGGTAGAGTTTCTGGTTCTGTGTCTCAGTGAATCCAACACCAGCTGTCCCCACGGTTACGACAGACTTACATGCACATCCAGCAGCTTCCGCTCGTTAGTCTTCCCCACCTTCACCCTCTGGTTTCAAGTCTGTTTGTAGCCATTGATGATCCTCTTGGCTCCTCCCCCGGAGTGTCCCCTTACTCTGATAGCGCATGTGTCTCCTGACCTGAGGAACTTTTTATTCAGCTGGTCCTGCAGGTCTTTAAGGGGGTCAGAGGTCAGATGGCTGTTGAGAACCGATCAGATGAGTGTCTCTAATTTGTCAGATGGCTGTCCCTGATTGGTCAGATGATCTGTCCATGATTGGCCAGAAGGCTGTCTCTGATTTTTAGATGGCTGTCCTCGAATGGTCAGAAGGCTGTCTCTGACTGATCAGCTGGCTGTCCCTGATTGGTCAGAAGGCTGTCCCTGATTGGTCAGATGGCCCTCTCAGATGTTCAGAAGGCTGTCTCTGATTGATGAGAAGGCTGTCTCTGATTAGTCAGCTGGCTGTCCCTGATTGGTCAGATGGCCCTCTCTGACTGGTCAGAAGGATGTCCCTGATTGGTCAGATGGCCCTCTCAGATGTTCAGAAGGCTGTCTCTGATTGATGAGAAGGCTGTCTCTGATTAGTCAGCTGGCTGTCCCTGATTGGTCAGATGGCCCTCTCTGATTGGTCAGATGGCTGTCTCTGATTGGTCAGATGGCTATCTCTGATTGGTCAGAGACAGTCGTCTCTGATTGGTCAGAAGGCTGTCTCTGATTGGTCAGCTCGTTGTCCCTGATTGTTCAGGTATCATGATGAGTTGTCCTGGTCTGTGAGACGTTGAGAACAGGGTTAGATCAGATGAAAGCTGAGCTGATCAGAAGGTCCTGCTTTGTGGGTCAGATCCCTTATGAGCTGTACAGGTTTATTTGTTTGTTGTGTTTATTTATAACTTGTTTATAGCCGGTGTTGTTCTCTCTGCAGGTGTTTGGGTGGATGATGAAGGTGTTTATGTGTGTGAGGCCAAAAATCAGTTTGGTTCTGTGAAGGTCAGCGCCAGACTGACGGTCACTGGGTTAGGTTTGTGTGTTTATGATCATTTCCGAAGTTAGTTTATGATGTACATGTCGCTGTAATGTTTGATGATTTGATTGATTCCTTCTGTTCCCTTTCTGTTCTGACCTGCTCCGCAGCTCCACCTGTGTTAGCTCTGGGTTCCTCAGAGATTTCAGCTGTTCGGGGTGAATCCTTCACCATTCCCTGCACATTGATGGATGGGATTCCTCTGCCTAAACGGATATGGACTCATGATGGCCGGCAGGTGAGTGTCCGCTTTACAAGGCTGTGTGTTGGAATGTAAATATGGATTCTTTAGAATAGTGAGACAAAGACACAGATCCAGTCCTAATTAAATCTGATAGCTCCGAGTTTCCTAACCTCAGACCTGGTTGATCTTACAGGTTCAGGTGGGAGGCAGAGCCTTCCTCAGGAGTGATGGCAGCTTGCACATAGACAGAGCTGCCCTCGAGGATGCTGGGAAATATGTGTGCACAGCTGTGAATGTGGCTGGATCAGCGAGTTTAACAGTAATCCTACAGATTCATGGTGAGAACCTTCACAGATCCAGTGTTGAATCTTAATGGAGGGAGACTTGGTGGCTCATTTAGTCTCAGCTATTACCCGATGAACTCACAGCTGAACATCAGTCAGTAGCTTCCTCTCTTGTAGTTTGTTTACTCAGTGTGTTTCTGATTATCAGAGGGATGTAGAAAGATATACTGACGGGGATGATTGGTACTCAGCGTTCAGCTTTACCTTCACAGTGCCTCCTGAGATCAGTGCTAGTCCTCTGGAGTTTGAGGCCAGAGAAGGTGTCCCCATCACTTTACCGTGTGAAGCTTCTGGAATCCCTAAACCTTCGATCAGCTGGTCTAAGGTAAGCAGCATTTTATTTTGGCACTGGTAACCTGAGAAACCTCTTGGGGTTCGAGAAACGTTGGGGTGTGGATCTGGAATAATGAGAAACGTTGGGGTGTGGATCTGGAATAATGAGAAACGTTGGGGTGTGGATCTGGAATAAAGAGAGACGTGTGGGGTGTGGATCTGGAATAAAGAGAGACGTGTGGGGTGTGGATCTGGAATAAAGAGAAACGTGTGGGGTGTGGATCTGGAATAAAGAGAGACGTGTGGGGTGTGGATCTGGAATAAAGAGAGACGTGTGGGGTGTGGATCTGGAATAAAGAGAAACGTGTGGGGTGTGGATCTGGAATACAGAGAGACGTGTGGGGTGTGGATCTGGAACACAGAGAAAGGCTTGGGGTTTGGATCTGGTATCCAGAGAAACGTGTGAGGTGTGGATCTGGAATACAGGCTTGGGGTTTGGATCTGGTATCCAGAGAGAGCTCTGGGGCTTGGCGGCCTTGGGTCTGGATACCTTCTCTGTGTCTGAACGTTGTTATTGTCTTTTCTTAGGGTGAAGAGCGCCTCCCTGTGGCCAGACTGGTTTCTCAGGGTGATGGCAGCCTCTACATCTCCAACCCAACTGCAGAACATGCAGGACGCTACACATGCACGGCTAGCAGTGAAGTGGGCTTTGCGAGCAGAGAAATTGTGCTGAGCATCAGCAGTAAGTTCTGCCCTACAGAGCGTTTCAGTGTTCAGACTGTAGACGTAAACAAAACTGGAAAGCAGTGATTTTACTCCAGTCAGCCTTTTATAGAGCAGGTTTGTAAGAGTTGAGAGCTTCACAGACAGCCGATAGGACGTACGGGGGTGTTAGTGTTATAGTCAGTGTTCAGTAATGAAGATATGAATTTAATCATTAGAGGCAGAATCAGATACGAGGAGTTCAGTGTGGCGGAGCTAGTCTGACTGATGTACACTCAGAGCAACAAGAACACCCAGAGTATCAGCGGAACGGCGTTCCTGTTTACAGTCTGATTCAGTTCCAGCAGGTTCCCAAAATGCACCTGTTCTACTTCTATGTTCTTTTCTGTTTATGTTAATGCTTATGCTGTTGTTTGTTTGTGTTTGGTTTATGTATATGTTCATGTTCTTATTCTTGTTTTGTTAGTTTGTTTATATTTTTGTTTTGTTTGTTGTGGTTGTGTTTATATTTGTTTTTTATGTTTGTTAATGTTTATGTTTTGTTTGTTGTGTTTGTGTTTATATACCTTTATGTTAATGTTTGTTTGTTTTTAATCCTCCAGCTAAGCCCAGGATCCGCGGTGTAGATAAAAACAGACAGATGGTTAAGATGGTGGCAGAGTTGGGGTCACAGGTCATCCTGCCATGTGAAGTTGAAGGTAGCCCCGCCCCTGTGGTGTCCTGGAGCAGGAACGGACAGCCCATCCCGCCAGTTACAGCTTGGTACATTATAGGTTACACCCAGTCTACCCACCCACACTGTAAACCACTCATACTGTACAGCCCATACTGTACACCATTTCCACTGTACATGACACCCACTGTACAATCTCTCAGACAGTACACCCCTTACACTGTACACCACACACCTACTGTATACTGCCACAAACTTAACACTCCTCACAGGGTATACCACACCCACTTCACTGCATACCTCCACATTTACACTCTTCACATTACATACCCTGCACACGGTACACCCCTCCCCCATGCACTTTGATCTCTATGTCTGCAGGTTTGCTGTGCTGCCCACTGGATCTCTGAAGATCCTGGAAGTCCAGCTGATGGACAGTAAACTTTACACCTGCTCTGCTACGAATCCAGCTGGAAACATCTCACTCAGCTACAGTTTACATGTCCAGGGTACACATCTTTGCGTTCTCCTCTTTTTGTGTCTCTCTCTCTCTCTCTCTGTCTGTCTCTCTCTCTCTCCCTCTCTACACACAGCTTGTGGTCATACACAGAATATATATGGGGTATACACAGGTCATACACAGGTTATACACATCTTATACACAGGTTATACACAGGTTATACACAGGTCATACACAGTTTATACACAGGTCATACACAGGTTATACACAGTTTATACACAGGTTATACACAGCTTATACACAGCTTATACACAGGTTATACACAGCTTATACACAGGTCATACACAGCTTATACACATCTTATACACAGGTTATACACAGCTTATACACAGCTTATACACAGGTCATACACAGTTTATACACAGGTCATACACAGGTTATACACATCTTATACACAGGTTATACACAGCTTATACACAGGTTATACACAGCTTATACACAGGTTATACACAGCTTATACACAGGTTATACACAGCTTATACACAGGTCATACACAGTTTATACACATCTTATACACAGCTTATACACAGGTTATACACAGGTTATATACATTATACACAGGTTATACACAGGTTATACACATCTTATACACAGCTTATACACAGGTTATACACAGGTTATATACATTATACACAGGTTATACACAAGTTATATGCATTATACACAGGTTATACACAGCTTATATACATTATACACAGGTTATACACAGTTTATACACAGATTAAACAGGTTATACACAGTTTATACACAGGTTATACACAGGTTATACACATCTTATACACAGCTTATACACAGGTTATACACAGTGTATACACAGGTTATACACAGGTTATATACATTATACACAGGTCATACACAGGTTATATACATTATACACAGGTTATACACAAGTTATATGCATTAAAACACAGGTTATACACATCTTATACACAGTTTATACACAGGTTATACACAGTATATACATTATACACAGTTTATACACAGATTAAACACAGGTTATACACAGTTTATACACAGATTAAACACAGGTTATACACAGTTTATACACAGTTTATACACAGGTTTTATACATTATACACAGGTTATACACAGGTTATACACAGCTTATACACAGCTTATACACAGGTTATACACAGGTTATACACAGCTTATACACAGGTTATACACAGGTTATATACATTATACACAGGTTATACACAGCTTATACACAGGTTATACACAGTTTATACACAGGTTATACACAGCATTTACACAGGTTATACACAGCTTATACACAGGTTATATACATTATACACAGGTTATACAGCGGTTGTATACATTATACACAGGTTATACACGGCTTATACACAGTTTATACACAGGTTATACACAGCTTATACAAAGCTTATACACCGTTTATACACATGTTATACACAGGTTATACACAGCTTATACACAGGTTATACACAGGTTATATACATTATACACAGTTTATACACAGGTTATACACAGTTTATACACAGGTTATACACAGTTTATACACAGGTCATACACAGGTTATACACAGCTTATACACAGGTAATACACAGGTTATATACATGTTATACACAGGTTGTATACATTATACACAGGTTATACACAAGTTATATGCATTATACACAGGTTATACACAGGTTATACACAGCTTATACACAGGTAATACACAGGTTATATACATGTTATACACAGGTTGTATACATTATACACAGGTTATACACAAGTTATATGCATTATACACAGGTTATACACAGCTTATACACAGGTTATAGACATTATACACAGGTTATACACAGTATACACAGCTTAAACACAGCTTATACACAGCTTATACACAGGTTATACACAGGTTATACACAGCTTATACACAGGTTATACACAGTTTATACACAGGTCATACACAGCTTACACACAGGCCATACTCAGGTTATATACATTATACACAGGTTATACACAGGTTATATACATTATACACAGGTTATACACAAGTTATATACATTATACACAGGTTATACACAGCTTATACACAGGTTATACACAGCTTATACACAGGTTATATACATTATACACAGGTTATACACAGGTTATACACAGTATATACAGCTTAAACACAGTTTATACACAGCTTATACACATTATACATGTTATACACAGTTTATACACAGATTAAACACAGGTTATACACAGTTTATACACAGGTTATACACAAGTTATACACAGCTTATACACATTATACACAGGTTATACACAGCTTATACACAGTTTAAACACAGGTTATACACAGGTTATATACATTATACACAGTTTATACACAGGTTATACACAGGTTATGCACAGGTTATACACAGATTATACACAGGTTATACACAGTTTATCCACAGGTTATACACAGATTATACACAGGTTATACACAGATTATACACAGGTTATACATAGTTTATCCACAGCTTATACACATTATACACAGGTTACACACAGGTTATATTCATTATACACAGGCTATAGACAGGTTATACACAGCTTATACACAGTTTGTAGACATTATACACAGGTTATACACAGGTTATACACAGCTTATACACAGGTTATACACAGTGTATACACATTATACACAGGTTATAGTCATACACAGGATATATATGGGGTATACACAGGTCATACACAGCTTATACACAGGTTATACACAGTGTATACACATTATACACAGGTTATACACAGGTTATATACATTATACACAGTTTATACACAGTTTATACACAGGTTATGCACAGGATATGCACAGGTTATACACAGATTATACACAGGTTATACACAGTGTATCCACAGGTTGTACACAGATTATACACAGTTTATACACAGTTTATACACAGGTTATACACAGGTTATATACATTATACACAGGTTATACACAGCTTATACACATTATACACAGGTTACACACAGGTTATACACAGGTTATATTCATTATACACAGGCTATACACAGGTTATAAACAGCTTATACACAGCTTATACACAGGTTATACACAGTGTATACACAGGTTATACACAGCATAAACACTACACACAGCTTGTGGTCATACACAGGATATATATGGGGTATACACAGGTCATACACAGCTTATACACAGCTTATACACAGGTTATACACAGGTTATACACATCTTATACACAACTTATACACAGGTTATACAGAGGTTATACACAGGTTATACACAGTGTATACAAATTATACACAGGTTATACACATCTTATACACAACTTATACACAGATTGTACACAGCTTATACACAGCACAAACACAGGTCATATACAGGTCATATACAGGTAATATAACAGTATAAACTGATATATTTGTAATGATGTTCTATGTTTACCTTTTGCAGCTAAGCCGAAGATCCAGGCGATGCCAAGTTCTCGGAAGACCTTGGTTGGCCAGGCAGTGGCACTGCAGTGTTTTGTTCAGGGAGAACCTCCCCCTCAGGTCAGCTGGTTCCATAACGGCCATCTAGTCAGCAGCGAAAGGACCTTCACCATCCAAGCTGTCCAACACTCTGACAGCGGAACCTACAGCTGTGTGGCTAAAAACATCGCTGGACAGGACACTGCACACATACACTTACACGTTCAAGGTACCAACACATACATGCTACATACACACTGCACTCACGTTTACACAGTCTAGGCACATACACAAACACTACACACACACACACACACACACACACTACATACACTGCAAATAGTACAATCACACTACACACCTTACACACACCTCACAGACAAACACACTACACACCATACACACACCTCACAAATAAAAACACTACACACCATACACACACCTCACAGATAAACACACTACACACCATACACACACCTCACAAATAAACACACTACACACCATACACACACCTCACAGATAAACACACTACACACCATACACACACCTCACAAATAAACACACTACACACCATACACACACCTCACAGACAAACACACTACAAACCACACACACACCTCACAAATAAACACACTACACACCGTACACACACCTCACAGACAAACACACTACACACCATACACACACCTCACAAATAAACACACTACACACCACACACACACCTCACAGATA
>JAMWET010003011.1:62500-77500 GCA_024036415.1 Prochilodus magdalenae
TGTGTGCGTGTTAGTTGTGTGTGTGTGTGTGTTTGTGTTAGTTGTGTGTGTGTGTGTGTGTGTGTGAGTTGTGTGTGTGTGTGTACGTGTTAGTTGTGTGTGCGTGCGTGTTAGTTGTGTGTGTTTGCGTGTTAGTTGTGTGTGTGTGTGTGTGTGTTAGTTTTGTGTGTGTGTGTGTGTGCATGTTGTGTGTGCGTGTTAGTTGTGTGTGTTTGCGTGTTAGTTGTGTGTGTGTGTGTGTTAGTTTTGTGTGTGTGTGCATGTTAGTTGTGTGTGTGTGCGTTAGTTTTGTGTGTATGTGTGCGTATTAGTTGTGGTTGTGTGCGTGTTAGTTGTGTGTGTGTGTGCGTGTTAGTTGTGTGTGTGTGTGTGCGTGTTGTGGTTGTGTGCGTGTTAGTTGTGTGTGTGTGTGTGCGTGTTAGTTGTGTGTGTGTGTGTGCGTGCGTGTTAGTTGTGTGTGCGTATTAGTTGTGTGTGGGTGTTAGTTGTGTGTGTGTGCATGTTGTGTGTGTTTGCATGTTAGTTGTGTGTGTGTGTGCGTGTTAGTTGTGTGTGTGTGTATGTGTGTGCGTGTTAGTTGTGTGTGTGTGTGCGTGTTAGTTGTGTGTGTGTGCGTGTTAGTTGTGTGTGTGTGTGTGTTAGTTGTGTGTGTGTGTGTTAGTTGTGTGTGTGTGTGTTAGTTGTGTGTGTGTGTGTGCGTGTTAGGTGTGTGTGTGTGTTAGTTGTGTGTGTGTGTGCGTTAGTTGTGTGTGTGTGTGTTAGTTGTGTGTTTGTGCGTGCGTGTTAGTTGTGTGTGTTTGTGTGTGTGTTAGTTGTGTGTGTGTGTGCGTGTTAGTTGTGTGTGTGTGTGTTAGTTGTGTGTGTGTATATGTGTGCGTGTTAGTTGTGTGTGTGTGTTAGTTGTGTGTGTGTGTATATGTGTGCGTGTTAGTTGTGTGTGTGTGTTAGTTGTGTGTGTGTATATGTGTGCGTGTTAGTTGTGTGTGTGTGTGTTAGTTGTGTTTGTGTGTGTGTGTTGTGTGTGTGTGTGTTAGTTGCGTGTTAGTTGTGTGTGTGTTTGTGTTAGTTGTGTGTGTTGTGTGTGTGTGTGTGTGTTAGTTGTGTGTGTGTATGTGTGCGTGTTAGTTGTGTGTGTGTGCGTGTTAGTTGTGTGTGTTAGTTGTGTGTGTGTGTGTTAGTTGTGTGTGTGTATGTGTGTGCGTGTTAGTTGTGTGTGTGTGCGTGTTAGTTGTGTGTGTGTGTGTGTGCGTGTTAGTTGTGTGTGTGTGCGTGTTAGTTGTGTGTGTGTGTGTTGGTTGTGTGTGTGCGTTAGTTGTGTGTGTGTATGTGTGTGCGTGTTAGTTGTGTGTGTGTGCGTGTTAGTTGTGTGTGTGTGTATTAGTTGTGCGTGTGTGTGTGCGTGTTAGGTGTGTGTGTGGGTTTTAGTTGTGTGTGTGTGCGTTTTAGTTGTGTGTGTGTGCGTTAGTTGTGTGTGTGTTAGTTGTGTGTGTTTGTGCGTGCGTGTTAGTTGTGTGTGTTCATGTTAGTTGTGTGTGTGTGTGTGCGTGTAAGTTGTGTGTGTGTGTTAGTTGTGTTTGTGTGTGCGTGTTAGTTGTGTGTGTGTGCGTGTTAGTTGTGTGTGTGTGCGTGTTAGTTGTGTGTGTGTGTGTTAGTTGTGTGTGTGTGTGTGTGTTAGTTGTGTGTGTGTATATGTGTGCATGTTAGCTGTGTGTGTGTGCGTGTTAGTTGTGTGTGAGTGCGTGTTAGTTGTGTGTGTGTGTGCGTTAGTTATGTGTGTGTGTGTATATGTGTGCGTGTTAGCTGTGTGTGTGTGTGTGTGTGTGTGTTAGTTGTCTGTGTGTGTGTTAGTTGTGTATGTGTGTTAGTTGTGTGTGTGTGTGTTAGTTTTGTGTGTGTATATGTGTGCGTGTTAGTTGTGTGTGTGTGTGCGTGTTAGTTGTGTGTGTGTATATGTGTGCGTGTTAGCTGTGTGTGTGTGTGTGTGTGTGCGTGTTAGTTGTGTGTGTGTGTGTTAGTTGTGTGTGTGTGTGCGTGTTAGTTGTGTGTGTGCGTGTTAGTTGTGTGTGTGTGTGCGTTAGTTATGTTTGTGTGTGTATATGTGTGCGTGTTAGCTGTGTGTGTGTGTGTGTGTGTGTTTGTTGTCTGTGTGTGTGTTAGTTGTGTATGTGTGTTAGTTGTGTGTGTGTGCGTGTTAGTTGTGTGTGTGTGTGCGTGTTAGTTGTGTGTGTGTATATGTGTGCGTGTTAGCTGTGTGTGTGTGTGCGTGTTAGCTGTGTGTGTGTGTGTGTGCGTGTTAGTTGTGTGTGTGCGTTAATTGTGTGTGTGTATGTGTGTGCGTGTTAGTTGTCTGTGTGTGTGTGTGCGTGTTAGCTGTGTGTGTGTGTGTGTGCGTGTTAGTTGTGTGTGTGCGTTAATTGTGTGTGTGTATGTGTGTGCATGTTAGTTGTCTGTGTGTGTGTGCGTGTTAGTTGTGTGTGTGTATATGTGTGCGTGTTTGCTGTGTGTGTGTGCGTGTTAGCTGTGTGTGTGTGTGTGTATGCGTGTTAGTTGGTATGTGTGTGTGTGTGCGTGTTAGTTGTCTTGTTGTGTGTGTATGTGTGTGCGTGTTAGTTGTCTGTGTGTGTGCGTGTTAGTTATGTGTGTATATGTGTGCGTGTTAGCTGTGTGTGTGTGTGTGCGTGTTAGCTGTGTGTGTGTGTGCGTGTTAGTTGTGTGTGTGCGTTAGTTGTGTGTGTGTATGTGTGTGCGTGTTAGTTGTCTGTGTGTGCGTTAGTTGTGTGTGTGTGTGTATGTGTGTGCGTGTTAGTTGTGTGTGTGTGCGTGTTAGTTATGTGTGTGTGTGTGTGTTAGTTGTGTGTGTGTGCGTGTTAGCTGTGTGTGTGTGTGCGTGTTAGTTGTGTGTGTGTGCGTGTTAGTTGTGTGTGTGTGTGTGTGCGTGTTAGTTGTGTGTGTGTGCGTGTTAGTTGTGTGTGTGTGTGTATATGTGTGTGTGTGTGTGTAAAACGTAACAGTGCAGACGAGACATAAGTATAAATATAGAGGGGGGAGTAACAAATCACAGTGTCACATCTTCAGTGTCCCATACAGATATAATATTTACTGATACTGCTCCTACTCCCGCACATGTCCTGCACACATACTGTACTGTCCTGTCCTGTTTGCACACATGGTTTTTGTCTGTTTGTCTTCGCACTACACTATTTATATATATACACATATATTCTGTAACTGCACTGGAGGCGGAGCCTGACCGTGTTTTGTTATACTGTACAACCCTGTATTGGTATAATGACAATAAAGTTGAATTGAATTTAATTGAATTATAAAAATGTGAGGGGTGCACTTACTTTTGTGAGATACTGTATGTGTGTGTATAACTGAGTGTTTGATGTGGGTTCTGCAGGTGTTGGAGGTTCCCCCTGCTGCAGGCTCCCTGCTGCAGGTTGAGAGGGTGTCCCTGTCTGATACGGGCCGGTACACCTGTGTGGTGTCTAACTCTGCTGGACAGGACAAGCGAGACTTCCACATCACTGTTCAGGGTAAAGCGGGATTGTGTGCGTATGTTATTCCTTCATCCATTCCCATCAGCGGCTCATGCGAACCATGTCCTTCCCTCAGTTCCTCCAGTCTTTCATCGGACAAATTACAGTGCCTCTGGATGGACGCTTGAGGAATGGGATGAGAAGGAGGAGTGGAGAGAAACAGATGAAGCGGTGACTGAGAAACGAGAGGTGGTTTTGGGGCGTCCCATCAGTCTCTCATGTGAAAGTAACGCCATCCCGCCGCCTCGCCTTCGTTGGTACAGGAATGGCAGACAGCTGAGCGGCGCTGATGGAGCTGTGCTTCTGGCAGGTGAACAGTTGGAAAAAGGCTTTACCTGACGTGGAAGAGCTTTAGACTCTCTGGAGACGGTCTTTAGAGTTTCTGGAGATGGGCTTTAGACTCTGGAGATGGGCTTTAGACTCTCTGGAGAAGGGCTTTAGACTCTGGAGATGGGCTTTAGACTCTCTGGAGAAGATCTTTATACTCTGGAGAAGATCTTTATACTCTGGAGATGGGCTTTAGACTCTGGAGATGGGCTTTAGACTCTCTGGAGACGGTCTTTAGAGTTTCTGGAGAAGGTCTTTAGACTCTTTGGAGAAAGGCTTTAGACTCTGGAGAAGGGCATTAGACTCTGGAGATGGGCTTTAGACTCTCTGGAGAAGGTCTTTAGAGTCTCTGGAGAAGGGCTTTAGTCTCTGGAGAAGGGCTTTAGTCTCTGGAGAAGGGCTTTAGACTATCTGGAAAAGGTCTTTAGAGTCTCTGGAGAAGGGCTTTAGACTCTGGAGAAGGGCTTTAGAGTCTCTGGAGAAGGGCTTTAGACTCTGAAGAAGGTCTTTAGACTTTGGAGAAGGTCTTTATACTCTCTGGAGAAGGGCTTTAATGTCTGGAGAAGGGCTTTAGACTCTTTGGAGAAGGGCTTTAGACTCTGAAGAAGGTCTTTAGACTTTGGAGAAGGTCTTTAGACTCTTTGGAGAAGGGCTTTAATGTCTGGAGAAGAGCTTTAGACTCTTTGGAGAAGGGCTTTAGACTCTGGAGAAGGTCTTTAGACTCTTTGGAGAAGGGCTTTAGACTCTGGAGACGGTCTTTAGAGTCTCTGGAGAAGGGCTTTAGGCCCTTTGGAGAAGGGCTTTCGTCTCTGGAAAAGGTCTTTAGAGTCTCTGGAGAAGGGCATATGACCCTTTGGAGACGGGCTTTAGACTCTCTGGAGATGGTCTTTAGAGTTTCTGGAGAAGGTCTTTGGTCTCTGGAGAAGGTCTTTAGACTCTTTGGAGAAGGGCTTTAGACTCTGGAGAAGGGCTTTAGACTCTGGAGAAGGGCTTTAGAGTCTCTGGAGAAAGGCTTTAGACTCTGAAGAAGGTCTTTAGACTTTGGAGAAGGTCTTTATACTCTTTGGAGAAGGGCTTTAATGTCTGGAGAAGGGCTTTAGACTCTTTGGAGAAGGGCTTTAGACTCTGAAGAAGGTCTTTAGACTTTGGAGAAGGTCTTTAGACTCTTTGGAGAAGGGCTTTAGACTCTGGAGAAGGTCTTTAGACTCTTTGGAGAAGGGCTTTAGACTCTGGAGACGGTCTTTAGAGTCTCTGGAGAAGGGCTTTAGGCCCTTTGGAGAAGGGCTTTCGTCTCTGGAAAAGGTCTTTAGAGTCTCTGGAGAAGGGCATATGACCCTTTGGAGACGGGCTTTAGACTCTCTGGAGATGGTCTTTAGAGTTTCTGGAGAAGGGCTTTACACTCTGGAGAAGGTCTTTAGACTCTGGAGAAGGTCTTTAGACTCATTGGAGAAGTGCTTTCGTCTCTGGAGAAGGGCATTAGACCCTTTAGAGACGGGCTTCAGAGTCTCTGGAGAAGGGCTTTAGTCTCAGGAGACGGGCTTTAGACTCTCTGGAGAAGGGCTTTAGTCTCTGGAGACGGTCTTTGGACTGGAGAAGGGCTTTAGACTTTTTGGAGACGGTCTTTAGACTCTTTGGAGAAGGGCTTTAGACTCTGGAGAAGGTCTTTATACTCTGGAGATGGTCTTTAGACTGGAGAAGGGCTTTAGACTTTTTGGAGAAGGTCTTTAGACTGGAGAAAGGCTTTAGTTTTTTTGGAGAAGGTCTGTAGAGTCTCTGGAGAAGATCTTTAGAGTCTCTGGAGAAGGGCTTTAGACCCTGAAGAAGATCTTTAGACTTTGGAGATGGTCTTTAGACTGGAGAAGGGCTTTAGACTTTTTGGAGAAGGTCTGTAGAGTCTCTAGAGAAGGGCTTTAGGCTCTGAAGAAAGGCTTTAGACTTTGGAGACGGTCTTTAGACTCTTTGGAGAAGGGCTTTAGACTCTGGAGAGGGTCTTTAGAGTCTCTGAAGAAGGTCTTTGGTCTCTGGAGAAGATCTTTAGACTCTTTGGAGAAGGGCTTTAGACTCTGGAGAAGGGCTTTAGAGTCTCTGGAGAAGGGCTTTAGACTCTGAAAAAGGTCTTTAGACTTTGGAGAAGGTCTTTATACTTTTTGGAGAAGGGCTTTAATGTCTGGAGAAGGGCTTTAGACTCTTTGGAGAAGAGCTTTAGACTCTGAAGAAGGTCTTTAGACTTTGGAGAAGGGCTTTAATGTCTGGAGAAGGGCTTTAGACTCTTTGGAGAAGGGCTTTAGACTCTGGAGAAGGTCTTTATACTCTTTGGAGAAGGGCTTTAATGTCTGGAGAAGGGCTTTAGACTCTTTGGAGAAGGGCTTTAGACTCTGGAGAAGGTCTTTATACTCTTTGGAGAAGGTCTTTAGAGTTTGGAGAAGGTCTTTAGACTCTTTGGAGAAGGGCTTTAGACTCTGGAGAAGGTCTTTATACTCTTTGGAGAAGGGCTTTAATGTCTGGAGAAGGGCTTTAGACTCTTTGGAGAAGGGCTTTAGACTCTGAAGAAGGTCTTTAGACTTTGGAGAAGGGCTTTAATGTCTGGAGAAGGGCTTTAGACTCTTTGGAGAAGGGCTTTAGACTCTGGAGACGGTCTTTAGAGTCTCTGGAGAAGGGCTTTAGGCCCTTTGGAGAAGGGCTTTCGTCTCTGGAAAAGGTCTTTAGAGTCTCTGGAGAAGGGCATATGACCCTTTGGAGACGGGCTTTAGACTCTCTGGAGATGGTCTTTAGAGTTTCTGGAGAAGGGCTTTACACTCTGGAGAAGGTCTTTAGACTCTGGAGAAGGTCTTTAGACTCATTGGAGAAGTGCTTTCGTCTCTGGAGAAGGGCATTAGACCCTTTAGAGACGGGCTTCAGAGTCTCTGGAGAAGGGCTTTAGTCTCAGGAGACGGGCTTTAGACTCTCTGGAGAAGGGCTTTAGTCTCTGGAGACGGTCTTTGGACTGGAGAAGGGCTTTAGACTTTTTGGAGAAGGTCTTTAGACTGGAGAAGGGCTTTAGACTTTTTGGAGAAGGTCTTTAGACTGGAGAAAGGCTTTAGACTTTTTGGAGAAGGTCTGTAGAGTCTCTGGAGAAGATCTTAAGAGTCTCTGGAGAAGGTCTTTATACTCTGAAGAAGGTCTTTAGACTTTGGAGACGGTCTTTAGACTCTTTGGAGAAGGGCTTTAGACTCTGGAGAAGGTCTTTATACTCTGGAGATGGTCTTTAGACTGGAGAAGGTCTTTAGACTGGAGAAAGGCTTTAGACTTTTTGGAGAAGGTCTGTAGAGTCTCTGGAGAAGATCTTTAGAGTCTCTGGAGAAGAGCTTTAGACTCTGGAGAAGGGCTTTAATGTCTGGAGAAGGGCTTTAGACTCTTTGGAGAAGGGCTTTAGACTCTGAAGAAGGTCTTTAGACTCTGGAGAAGGGCTTTAGAGTCTCTGGAGAAGGGCTTTAGACTCTGAAGAAGATCTTTAGACTTTGGAGAAGGTCTTTATACTCTTTGGAGAAGGGCTTTAATGTCTGGAGAAGGGCTTTAGACTCTTTGGAGAAGAGCTTTAGACTCTGGAGAAGGGCTTTAATGTCTGGAGAAGGGCTTTAGACTCTTTGGAGAAGGGCTTTAGACTCTGAAGAAGGTCTTTAGACTCTGGAGAAGGGCTTTAGAGTCTCTGGAGAAGGGCTTTAGACTCTGAAGAAGATCTTTAGACTTTGGAGAAGGTCTTTATACTCTGGAGAAGGGCTTTAATGTCTGGAGAAGGGCTTTAGACTCTTTGGAGAAGGGCTTTAGACTTTGGAGAAGGGCTTTAATGTCTGGAGAAGGGCTTTAGACTCTTTGGAGAAGGGCTTTACACTCTGGAGACGGTCTTTAGAGTCTCTGAAGAAGGTCTTTGGTCTCTGGAGAAGGTCTTTAGACTCTGGAGAAGGGCTTTTTATTGTCTGGAGAAGGGCTTTAGACTCTTTGGAGAAGGGCTTTAGAGTCTCTGGAGAAGGGCTTTAGACTCTTTGGAGAAGGGCTTTAGAGTCTCTGTAGAAGGGCTTTAGACTCTTTGGAGAAGGGCTTTAGACTCTCTGGAGAAGGGCTTTAGACTCTTTGGAGAAGGGCTTTAGAGTCTCTGGAGAAGGGCTTTAGACTCTTTGGAGAAGGGCCTTAGAGTCTCTGGAGAAGGGCTTTAGACTCTTTGGAGAAGGGCTTTACACTCTGGAGACGGTCTTTAGAGTCTCTGAAGAAGGTCTTTGGTCTCTGGAGAAGGTCTTTAGACTCTGGAGAAGGGCTTTAATGTCTGGAGAAGGGCTTTAGACTCTTTGGAGAAGGGCTTTAGAGTCTCTGGAGAAGGGCTTTAGACTCTTTGGAGAAGGGCTTTAGAGTCTCTGGAGAAGGGCTTTAGACTCTTTGGAGAAGGGCTTTAGAGTCTCTGGAGAAGGGCTTTAGACTCTTTGGAGAAGGGCTTTAGACTCTGGAGAAGGGCTTTAATCTCTTTGGAGATGACCCCTCAGACCTACACTCTGCTCTGTTAGTGTAATAAACCTTTCTTTATGTTTATGATTTAAGGAGGGCAGGTCTTGCAGATCCCTCGTGTTCAGCTGGAGGATGCTGGGAAATACACATGTCAGGCGGTGAATGAGGCAGGAGAAGACCAGATGCACTTTGACCTGGAAGTTCTCAGTAAGCACCAGACATTAGTGTTGCTCCTCATCTGCTATCTCTTTTGTAGGCCTCAGTCTGAAGCTCGAGACTCACGTTTCCGCTGATGGAGAGCTGAGGTGTTGGAGTAGCTTCAGTGTTCAGCTGTGAGGTCAGTCAGGGATCATTCAACTGATCTTGATTCCTGATGCAGTTCCTCCTCAGATTTCTGGGACCTCAGAGGAGCTCATGGAGGAGGTGTCTGCTGTGGTGAATTCTACCGTGTTTCTGCGCTGTGATGTTAGAGGAGCTCCGCCCCCAGCTTTGTCCTGGCTTAAGGATGGCCTTCCCCTCCATGGTCGTGAGCACTACCACATCCAGGAAAATGGCAAAGTGCTGGAGGTGAGAGATCCACCTGCAGGAACTGAAAACGTAGCTGCAGGTGTTCGGGAGAGCAGGGCGTCCCTGCTGCACCTCGCTGCCAGGCTGATCTGGAAGTCAGCTAAATCTTGTTTTTACATGTTGTATGTACACTATGAGAATCTCACACCCATCCGTTTGTGGTCTGTAGATTGTAGATGTGCAGGTGTTGGACATGGCCGGCTATTTGTGCGTGGCGGAGAATAAAGTTGGAGCTGCGCAGAAGCTTTACAGCCTGTCGGTGCACGGTACGGTTCTGGCTTTCAGGAATGTTAATAACTCAGTGTTCTTTAAATCAATTACCTGCATGTCGTAATGGGTACCTAAACACTACCCTGACTTTACCTCAACACCAGCAACAACAATAATAATAATAATAATAATAATAATAATAATACTAATAATAATAATAATAATAATAATAATAATAATAATAATAATGGACGGTATAAACGCTGAGCTTATTGTTCTGTCAGTTACAATTCAGCACCTTTGCCTTTCAGTTCCGCCCAGGATTGTGGATCAGCATGAAGAGGCAGTGAGTGTTGTGGAAGGTCACATGGTCACTCTTCTGTGTGACGTGCAAGCATATCCAGCAGCTGAAATCACCTGGACCAGAGATGGACAGGTGCTGAGGTTCAGTACAGGTGTTCACATCCTGCCAGGTACGCTAGAGTGGAAATGGAATCAGGCTTTAATGCTACATGAAAAACGTAACGCTGTGGTTTCAACCTAAAGGTGGCCAGACGCTGCAGCTGCTCAGGGCTCAGAAGGAGGACGCTGGTCAGTATGTCTGCACAGCAACCAACTCCGCTGGACAGGACCAGAAGAGCTTCCTTCTGAATGTTTATGGTTAGTACAGCTCTGAGTTAATTAGTTAATTACTCAACTGGTTCATTTACCGATCGGTTCATTAATCAATCAGTTCATTTACCAATCGGTCCATTAATCAATCAGTTCATTTACCAATCGGTCCATTAATCAATCAGTTCATTTACCAATCGGTCCATTAATCAGTCAGTTCATTTACCAATCGGTCCATTAATCAATCAGTTCATTTACCGATCGTGGCATCCACACCCCTCTGATCGGTCCATTAATCAATCAGTTCATTTACCAATCGGTCCATTAATCAATCAGTTCATTTACCAATCGGTCCATTAATCAGTCAGTTCATTTACCAATCGGTCCATTAATCAATCAGTTCATTTACCGATCGGTCCATTAATCAATCAGTTCATTTACCAATCGGTCCATTAATCAATCAGTTCATTTACCAATCGGTCCATTAATCAATCAGTTCATTTACCAATCGGTCCATTAATCAATCAGTTCATTTACCAATCGGTCCATTAATCGATCAGTTCATTTACCAATCGGTCCATTAATCAGTCAGTTCATTTACCAATCGGTCCATTAATCAATCAGTTCATTTACCAATCGGTCCATTAATCAATCGGTTCAATAATCAATCGGATATATGTGATATATCTAAACTGTGGGTGTGGCTTATTGCAAATTGGCTGTACCTGCTTTCTTTTCTAGTCCCACCTACACTGCTCCCTGAAGCAGGGTCAGAGGTCATGAACCCTCAGCTGGGGTCAGCAGTTACTCTGCACTGTGAGGCACAGGGGGTCCCTGAGCCTGAGGTTACATGGTACCATAACGGACAGCAGCTGACTGCTGAGAGTGGATTACAGTTTGACCAGCAGCAGCTAAAGATAACGCGAGTTCAGGTGATATTCCTCTCTAATCAGCTCAGCACAGGGGAGTTACTGCTCACCTGACCATCCCAGTTGTAGCTCAGGTCCAGCTCAGTGTGTTCAGTATCAGTCAGGATGGGTTATGAGTCGTGTCTGTGGTGTTAATGATCTGCAGGTGGCTGATGGTGGAATTTATACCTGCAGAGTGTCCAATCCTGCCGGGCAGGTGGAGCGCACCTTCAGACTGACTGTTCATGGTGAGTATCACCAAACACCTAGGTTACCATGGTAACATAATCAGAACCAGTGAAGCGCTACAGTGTCGATGTGTGTTGTTCCTCAGTTCCTCCGGTGATGGAAGGACCTCTCCATGAGACCCTCACACACACTCTGGGCTCAAAGGTCCGGCTGGTGTGTGATATCACTGGGGTCCCGGTGCCCACAGTCAGGTGGCTGAAGGACGGCACAGCTATCGGTCAGTAAGTGCTCCAAAGCACCGACAGCTGTGAAAGAAGTGTGAGATGGTTTTGTGTGTTTACAGCTGTGTGTGTGTAGGTGGTGAGGGAGGTGTGCTGGAGTTAGCTCCCCTTGACTTTTCTCACGCTGGAACGTACACCTGCGTGGCCCGAAACAGTGAAGGACAAACACAAAAGGATTTCTCCCTGACCGTTCAAGGTAAACACAGTCAGACTCCAGTCAGACAGCCGATTAGCTCAAAGTCTTACCCAACTGTTCCAACGTCTTCAGTTCCCTCTCACCTCACAATGTGAATCAACATTATAGAAGAAATGAACAATAAAAGTCATACTGTATTACAGTCTGTCAGAATGAGCATGTGGGTCGTATCGCCCCCTACGCTTCCTGTAGTGTATTACAGTCTGTCAGAATGAGCGTGTGGGTCGTATCGCCCCCTACGCTTCCTGTAGTGTATTACAGTCTGTCAGAATGAGCGTGTGGGTCGTATCGCCCCCTACGCTTCCTGCAGTGTATTACAGTCTGTCAGAATGAGCGTGTGGGTCGTATCGCCCCCTACACTTCCTGCAGTGTATTACAGTCTGTCAGAATGAGCGTGTGGGTCGTATCGCCCCCTACACTTCCTGTAGTGTATTACAGTCTGTCAGAATGAGCGTGCGGGTCGTATCGCCCCCTACGCTTCCTGTAGTGTATTACAGTCTGTCAGAATGAGCGTGTGGGTCGTATCGCCCCCTACACTTCCTGTAGTGTATTACAGTCTGTCAGAATGAGCGTGTGGGTCGTATCGCCCCCTACGCTTCCTTTAGTGTATTACAGTCTGTCAGAATGAGCGTGTGGGTCGTATCGCCCCCTACGCTTCCTGCAGTGTATTACAGTCTGTGGGCCCTGTAAAGTTGCCTGTTGTAGACCCTGTGAGGGTGCCCTCTGGTGGGTGTATGCGAGTCTGTCCAGAAACTGTGGGGGTCCTGTATCGCCCCCTACGCTGTTGTAGACCCTGTACAGGTGCCTCAGAGTGAGCCTCGAGGGTCCTGCTTGTGGGCCCTGTACGTTGCGTGCTGTGTATTACAGACCCTGTGAATGGCGTGTGGTGTCGTGTCGGGCCCTACACGAGGGTCCCTGCTGTTGGGCCCTGTAAAGTGCTGTCAGAATGAGCGTGTGGGTCGTATCGCCCCCTACGCTTCCTTTAATGTATTACAGTCTGTGGGCCCTGTAAAGTTGCCTGTTGTAGACCCTGTGAGGGTGCCTCCTGTGGGCCCTGTGAGGGTCCCTGCTGTGGGCTGTTGTAAGTTCGGTCACATGGCCATGTTAGGGGTCATTACACTGAAGCCTCTGTGTTGCCTTGCCGCTCGTCGCGGTTCTGACTTCTTCTCTCTCTGCCCTCAGTGTCTCCCACCATCCTGGACTCGGGTCATCCTGCTGAGGTCAGCGGGTTTTTGGGGGAAAGTCTGAGTTTAGAGTGTAGCGCAGAGGGCAGTCCCACCCCGCACCTCCACTGGCTCAGGAATGGTGTAGAACTGGACTCCACCCACTCCCAACACATAGAGTCAGTCTGATGCTACTTAACTACACAAACCACAAAACACAACTACACACGTACACAACCACCCAACCCAACCCAACACAACTACACACGTACACAACAACCCAACCCAACACAACTACACACGTACACAACCACCCAACCCAACCCAACACAACACAACTACACACGTACACAACCACCCAACCCAACCCAACACCGCTACACACCTACACAACCACCCAACCAAACCCAACACCGCTACACACCTACACAACCACCCAACCCAACACCACTGTGTGCTATTGGCTGACAGAGTGGCTGCTGTTGTGCCCTGACGTGTGATGTGCGTGTCAGTTTGAGTGACAGTGAATGTTACTGACCGTGTGTTGCAGCGTCTCTCTGGACGGCAGCAGGCTAACTTTACGAGACCTGCGAGCAGAAGACTCTGGAACATTCTCGTGTGTGGCTGTTAGTCCCGCTGGTCAGGACAGCAGGCTGTACACTGTGTTTGTACTGGGTGAGCTGGAGCTCATTATTCACTATCCACTGAGGTTTTACTGCAGTAGACCTAAGTGTTCTTACACTCTGTGTGTGTGTGTGTGGTGTGTGTGTGTGTGTGTGTGTGTGTGTGTGGTGTGTGTTTTTGTGTGTTTGGTGTGTGTGTGTTTTTGTGTTGGGTGTGTGTGTTTTTGTTGTGATTGTGTTTGTGTGTGTGTTTGTTTGCATGTTTGTGTGTGTGTTTTTGTTTGTGTGTGTGTGTTTTGTGTGTGTGTGTGTTTTTGTTTGTGTGTGGGTGTTTGTTGTTTGTGTGTGTGTTTGTTTGCATGTTTGTGTGTGTGTTTTTGTGTGTGTGTGTTTTTGTTTGTGTGTGTGTGTGTTTTTGTTTGTGTGTGGGTGTTTGTTGTTTGTATGTGTGTGTGTTTTTGTGTGTTTGTTTGGTGTGGGTGTTTGTTGTGTGTGTGTGTGTATGTGTGTGTGTGTGTGTGTTTTTGTTTGTGTGTGTGTGTGTTTTTGTGTGTTTGTTTGGTGTGGGTGTTTGTTGTGTGTTTTTTTGTGTGTGTTTTTGTTTGATGTGTGTGTTTTTTGTGTGTATGTGTGTGTGTGTGTTTTTTGTGTGTGTGTTTGTGTGTGTGTGTGTGTTTTTGTTTGTGCGTGTGTGTGTTTTTGTGTGTTTGTTTGATGTGGGTGTTTGTTGTTTGTGTGTGTTTTTTGTGTGTTTGGTGTGTGTGTTTTTGTGTTTGGTGTGTGTGTGTGTGTGTGTGTGTGTATGTATATGTGTGTTTTTTGTGTTTTTGTTTGTGCGTGTGTGTGTTTGTTTGATGTGGGTGTTTGTTGTTTGTGTGTGTTTGGTGTGTGTGTGTTTTTGTGTTTGGTGTGTGTGTGTTTTTGTGTTTGGTGTTTGTGTGTGTGTGTGTGTATGTGTATGTGTGTTTTTTGTGTTTTTGTTTGTGCGTGTGTGTTTTTGGGTGTTTGTTGTTTGTGTGTGTTTTTTGTGTGTTTGGTGTGTGTGTGTGTGTGTGTGTGTGTGTATGTATATGTGTGTTTTTTGTGTTCTTGTTTGTGCGTGTGTGTGTTTTTTGTGTTTTTGTTTGTGCGTGTGTGTTTTTGTGTGTTTGTTTGATGTGGGTGTTTGTTGTTTGTGTGTGTTTTTTGTGTGTGTGTGTGTGTGTTTGTGTTTTTGTGTTTGTGTGTGTGTGTGTGTGTGTGTATGTGTATGTGTGTTTTTTGTGTTTTTGTTTGTGCGTGTGTGTGTTTTTGTGTGTTTGTTTGATGTGGGTGTTTGTTGTTTGTGTGTGTTTTTTGTGTGTTTGGTGTGTGTGTGTTTTTGTGTTTGGTGTGTGTGTGTGTGTGTATGTGTATGTGTGTTTTTTGTGTTTTTGTTTGTGCGTGTGTGTGTTTGTTTGATGTGGGTGTTTGTTGTTTGTGTGTGTTTTTTGTGTGTTTGGTGTGTGTGTGTTTTTGTGTTTGGTGTGTGTGTGTGTGTGTGTATGTGTATGTGTGTTTTTTGTGTTTTTGTTTGTGCGTGTGTGTGTTTTTGTGTGTTTGTTTGATGTGGGTGTTTGTTGTTTGTGTGTGTTTTTTGTGTGTTTGGTGTGTGTGTTTTTGTGTGTTTGGTGTGTGTGTGTTTTTGTGCTTGGTGTGTGTGTGTGTTTGTGTTTGGTGTGTGTGTGTGTGTGTGTGTGTGTGTGTATGTGTGTTTTTTGTGTTTTTGTTTGTGCGTGTGTGTGTTTTTTTTTTGTGTGTTTTGTTTGTTTGGTTTTTGTTGTTTGTGTTTGTGTTTTTTTTGTGTGTGTTTTGTGTGTGTGTGTTTGTGTTTGGTGTGTGTGTGTGTGTGTGTATGTGTGTTTTTTGTGTTTTTGTTTGTGCGTGTGTG
>JAMWET010003011.1:82500-85000 GCA_024036415.1 Prochilodus magdalenae
GTGGCCAGTACAGCTGTGTGGTGTCCAACATTGCTGGCAGCTCCAGTCTCCAGTTTGTGGTGGAGATTCTCTGTGAGTGTGAGAGATGAGCAGCTGGAGAAAACATCAGAGACACACTCCTCTTTCATTCATTCATTCATTTATTCTTCCCTCACCCTCCCTTCCTCTCTACCTCTCTTTCCCTCTCTTCCTCTCTTTCCCTCTCTCTCTCTCTTTCCCTCACTCTCCCTTCCTCTCTCCCTCTCTTTCCCTCTCTCCCTCTCTTTCCCTCTCTCTCTCTCTCTCTCTCTCTCTCCCACAGTGCCCCCACTTATCCGAGAGGGCAGCTCATTAGTCACCGCACATGTCAGTCAGAACGTGGTGCTGCTGTGTGAGGTGGAAGGACAGGCCCCCCCTGCGGTGCTGTGGAGGAAGGATGGTGGCCCGGTTCCTCTCGGCAGTGGCAGGTGAAGTGATGAATCTTTGGGGAGTATTGTGGGAATCTGAGGGGATCAGATCTAAATCCTTTTCCCAACACAGGTTCAGCATGCTGCCAGAGGGGTCACTGCAGATTGAATCTGTGCAGATGGTTGATGCTGGCCGGTATCACTGCAGCGTGTCCAATGCAGCGGGCTCAGCTCAGCGCAGCATGGAGCTCAGAGTCTACGGTAACACATGCTTGATTCCAGACCACCCAGTAAACTCTGCGTGCTGAGGTCCTGTGTACTGATGACTCCGTACAGCTGGCGTTCTGGGGGCTGTATTAGAGTTGGACCATCGACGTGCAGTACTGTCCTTTAACACACCTGCTCTGTTCCTACAGTCGCCCCCACAATCAGCCCTGGGCCCTTTAACGTCACCCTGGTAACGGGTCAGAGAGCGGTTTTGAGCTGTGAGAGCACAGGTATACCTGTCCCACAGGTAAACTGGAAAAGAAATGGGGCGCCCATCAGCACACAGTCTGGAGCGTACCGGTAAACCACGTTGCAGTCACACTACATGGTGGTCAGCGTTCAGCATGTGGCTCTTTGTTTACACGTCGGTATTTATTCTGCGCTCTTTCCTTCCTGAAGATTAATGTCCTCCGGCTCTCTGGTCATCACCTCTCCTTCTCAGGAGGATGAGGGTTACTTTGAGTGCACAGTGACTAACGAAGTGGGAGAGGAACGAAGGGTCATAGAGGTCATTCTTCAAGGTATGTCCCCTTGGCCCTAAAGACCCTCAGATTATGCTAATCTATCTGAGCACTGAGAAGGCGGAGTGTCTGTGTTCCTGTGCAAAGTACCTGAACATCCCAGGGGTTTTCCTCTGTAGTGTCTCACCACAGTGCGTTAGCAAGGACGTGTTACAGCAGTGTTTGCTTTTCCGGGGGCTGGAATGTTTGGAATGTTGTGTATTATGGATGTTTTATTAGTCCATATTTGTTTATATTAATGATTTATTCCTCAAAGTTCCACCGTCCATTGAAGATGATGTCACCACAGTCACAGCCGTTAAGATGTTCCCAGTGGTGTTGCCTTGTCATGTCACGGGACGTCCAGAGCCTACCATCAGCTGGACCAAGAGTGGAACACAGCTGGGCACTCGAGGGGGCAGTTACAGGATTCTGCCCACAGGTACAGGACGTGCGGGGTGTCTTCTGTTCTTGTTCTCTGCTCCTCTGTTGGTATGAGACAGTGTGTTTGGATTTTAGGTGTGTTGGAGATCCTGTCTACCAGCCTCAGCCATGCTGGGAGGTATACCTGCACCGCCCGCAACCTGGTGGGAGTGGCCCATAAACACATCACCCTCTCTGTGCATGGTGAGTATATGTGTAATGGATGAGTGGCAGATGAGTGACCGATAAGATATGAATGTGTGATGGATGAGAATCGGATGACTGATGGATGAGAGATGGATGAGTGATGGATGAGAGATGGATGAGAGATGGATGAGTGATGGATGAGAGATGGATGAGAGATGGATGACTGATTGATGACTCTGTTTATGTGTCTCCTCAGAACCTCCTGAGATTAGACCTATGGCTGAGGAGGTGCAAGTGGTCCTTCACCAGGTAGCTGTTCTTCCCTGTGAAGTCCATGGCTTCCCCAGACCCACTGTCACATGGCAGAGGGAGGGTGTTCCCATAGCAACAGGTGTGAACGTGTGCTAAGCGGTGAGAGCTAATGTTGATCCTTCCTTTTTCTGGAGTCTTCATCTCCTTTGAACTCAAATTCATTTCAGGTAACAGACTAGCAGTGCTGTCCAGTGGAGCTCTGAAGTTCTCGCGCGTCACATTGGGTGATGGTGGCACATACCAGTGCCTGGCACAGAGCGCAGCGGGTACTGCTGTTGGTAGAACTCGGCTCATCCTTCAAGGTGCCTCTTTCTTATACCCAGAGTAGGATGGTGTGAACAGCGAGCTCTGTGATTAAGATGTGTGATGAGAACGTGTCAGAGTGATGACCTGTGGTTTTATGTGGCAGTGCCTCCGGTGCTGTCGGTGCTGCGGCTGGAGTACTTGGCTGTTGTTGGAAAGTCA
>JAMWET010003011.1:90000-115964 GCA_024036415.1 Prochilodus magdalenae
TCTTCTCTCTCTCTCTCCCCCTCTTCTCTCTCCCTCTCTTCTCTTCTCTCTCTCTCTCTTCTCTCCCCCTTCTCTCTTTCTCTTCTCTCTATCCCCGTCTTCTCTCTCTATCTATCTTCTCTCTCTCTCTCTCTCTCTCTCCTTCTCCTCTCTTTCTCTCTCTCTCTCCCTCTCTCTCTCTCTCTCTCTTTCTCTCTCTCTCTCTCTCTCTCTCTCTCCCCCTCCTATCTTTCTCTCCCTCTCTTCTCACTCTCTCCCTCCTCTTCTCTTCTCTTCTCTTCTCTTCTCTTCTCTTCTCTTCTCTTCTCTTCTCTTCTCTTCTCTCTCTCTCTCTCTTCCCCCCTTCTCTACCACCCTTCTCTACCACTCTTCTCTCTCTCTCTTCCCCCCTTCTCTCCCCCTCTTCTCTCTCTCTCTCTTCCCCCCTTCTCTACCCCTCTTCTCTCTCTCTTCCCCCTTCTCTCTCCCTCTTCTCTCGCTCTCTCTCCCCCTCCTCTCTTTCTCTCCCCCTCTTCTCTCTCTCTCTCCCTCTCTTCTCTTCTCTCCCCCCTTCTCTCTCCCCCTCTTCTCTCTCCCTTCTCTCTCTGTCTCTCTCTCTCTTTCTCTCGCCCCCTCTTCTCTTCCCCTTCTCTCTCGGTCTCTCTCTCTCTCCACCTCTTCTCTCTCTACCCCTATCTCTCTCCCCCTCTCTCTCTCTCCTTCCCTCTTCTCTCCCCCCTCCTCTCTCCCCCCTTCTCTCCCCCTCTTCTCTCCCCCTCTTCTCTCTCTCCTCCACTCTGTCTTTCTCTCCCCATCTTTTCTCTCTCTCTCTTTCTCCTTTGCAGAGCCCCCTGTACTGAGAGGTGAGGCCCACATGTCTCAGACTGTGTTCCGTGGTGGGCTGGCCATGTTGGACTGTCCCGTCCGAGGAAACCCAGTTCCAGTACTACATTGGCACAAGGATGACAGCCCCTTGCTGGGTTCTGAGCGGCTCCACCCTCTTCGCAACGGCTCTCTGGCTATATACAGTGCCACGGTAACGATGACAGCAGTGGGCGAACCCTATAGGCTGATCTGTAGAACCTCTTCATTTCCCAGTAGAGTGACATCATTAGACGCTCTGCTGGTTCTGGTATGTCCACCCACAGCCTTGCAGGAGGAGTTGTGTGCGGAGATCCGGAATACCAGTCTGGGTTATTTTAATCTGGTCTATCCATAACAACATCAGGACATTTCAGAAATCAACAAGCAGGTCTGTCACGTTCTGCCTCCTGGCACGTGTCTTTTCTGTGACATGGTACATACGGGGGTGTCCTTTTGTCCCCTCATTACTGAACCTGGCCTCTTGTCCTTTTCTGCCAGGGGCAGAAAAATATAAAGCCTAATATTAATATAACGCGGTAATAATTTAGTAATAACAGGCTGTGTATAAACACACCCACACAGTCCAGCTGACACAGGCAGTGTATAAACCCTGGAGTAAAGCTGACTGTCTGCTGAAGGTCAGTGTTTGATCGTGAGTGTATCTGTCCAGTTGCTTACAGACCGCACTGTGGTCATTGTGGAATTTGACTGTGTGTGTGTGTATGTGTGTGTCAGAGTGGGGACTCTGGAGTGTACCGCTGTGTGGCTGAAAGTGAGGCTGGAGTTGCAGAGAGGATCATCTCACTGAAAATCCAAGGTGAGCAGATGCCATATCATCGCAGTGGTTCAGGCTGATCATGTAGGATTACGGTTGATCCTCAAATCATAACTCTGTGCTGATTATGCTCGGGCTGCAGTTCCAGGAGGATTCTCAAACTGGGAGGAATGGGGCCCATGCAGTGTCACCTGTGGGCGGGGCATCCAGGAGAGAATCAGATCATGCAACAACCCGGCACCGGCAAATGGAGGCCCACCATGTGAGGGTCCGAAGGTGGACATCAGGAAATGCCAGACATCATTATGTTCAGGTTATGGTTATTACCTTTAACGTCAAAATGGATGAATACAGGCTCCTGAGTAGTACAGCTGTTGGAGCATTGGGCCTATCAGGAGGTCTGGTTTAATCCCCAGTCTTGCCAACCCCGCTGTCTGCTCTATCTCTCTGGCTGGTTAAGATGGTCCTGCCTCTCCCTATTACTCAGTGGAGCACTTGCTGACGCAGACATCTGAAGAGAATTAGCTGCAAGTTTTGTTGATGTGGTATTTTGGAAGGTGCCATGGAGCTTCGTGCACACATGCTGAGCTGGCGTGCTAGTGTCATGCGATTGATGGTGTCCCAGTTAGTGGGTGGACCTGGCAATGAATAAATAAAGAACCTCTATTAATTCTAATTGTAATAAACACTGTTTCTACACGTGTAGGCGAGAACCCTCGGAGGGCCCGGGGCAGTCTGATAGGTATAGTGAATGATCGGGAGTTTGGAGTAGCTTTCCTCGAGGTCAACATCACTGAGAACTCAGAGCAGAGCACCAGCACCCTGCAAGCCCATGTGGACAACATCCCCCCCAGTGTGGGTGAGTAACAGATCAGCAATAATTAATCAACAAATAAAACAAATCAATAAAAAAGACCAACCTTTAATCTCTCCTGCATTTCCCCGTTGGTATTATCGGAGGAGAGAGGAAGACAGCTATTGGTCATCTAATTTAAGGAACTTGAGTAACTTACTCCTCATCAGTGAAGTAACCTGTGGATCAATCAGCATAGCCTGGTTAACTCTGTAACCTAACCCTGGTAGACTTTACTGGTAATGAATGTTCTCATGGTACACTGTGGAAGATTAGTGACCTAACCCTAACCCTAACCCTAACCCTGGCCCTTAGGGTCCTCAGGGTCCTCCAGAAACCCTCCCCAAGATCACTCCGCTTCCAGCTGACTGAGATGTGGGCTGAACCCCCTGTGCTCTACTGAATGCCACGTGGAGACTGGAATGTTGCAGCATGTACGCTGATGAGTCGATGTGTCGTGTGTTGCAGGCCCTCTGATGCGAATTCTCGTATCTGTTTTTGCACCCATCTACTGGACCACCGTGTTCCAGACAGCAGAAACACAAAACGGGTTCTCTGTCAGTCAGGGTCACTTCAGACAGGAGTCTCAGCTGGAGTTTGAGACTGGTGAGAGCTCTGGACGTCCTGTAGGAATGTTAGGTCATATATGAATACAGAGTTTAAATGAAGTGCGTCACATTAAACTCATCGCAGGGCTGTTTACTGTTTGTAGGAGAGATCCTCAAGCTGACACATGTGGCCAGAGGTGTGGACGCAGACGGGGTCCTGCTGGTGGACATGGTCATTAATGGCTTGATTCCACCGTCTCTGTCCTCTTCTCAGCTCAGTCTACAGGTAGGATTTAATCGTACCGTAGTTCCTGTGACTCTTTCCTCTGATCTCCTGCTGGTCCTAACCCTACATGTGTCTGATTTAGGACTTTGATGAGTCGTTCATTCAGACGGGCTCTGGGCAGCTCTACGCTTGGTCCTTACAAAACCACCTGCAGGACGATGTTCCCGTGACCTTGCGCTGTAATCATTCACTGCTGTACGAAGGGCCTGAGGTGCGCCAGGGGCCGCTGCTGCAGCTCCTCAGAGTGACGGACGTCATTGGGACCTACAGTTTGTTTAGCCTTAGCCTCCATTTCCAGATGACTGCCTCACTGGTCGTGCCAGGTCAGAGTTTGAGACACAGTTGAGATCTACTGTGCTGCTGCTTGCTGGTGTTATCAGGCTGCTGTGAAGCTCTGTAACGTGTGGATTTGTTTCTGTGTAGAAGAGGAAGGAGAAACCTGCCCGAAAGGATTCGTGTTGGATGCAGCCTCCTTCTGCTCTGGTGGGCTGTTAATTACCTCTGTGGGTTTTAGGGTCCAGCACACGTTTAATTCAGATGGTGGGTTTTGAGTGAAGAGCTTTGGTGTTGATGTTTCAGATGAGGATGAATGTGCTGTGGACTCTGGCTGTTCTCACTCCTGCACCAACATAATGGGTGGCTTTACCTGCACCTGCCCCTCCGGCTTCAGCATCTCCACCCACTCCAACACCTGTCAAGGTCTGCTTACCTTCTCAGCATCAGTCCTCATACGTGGACTGTTAGTATTAGCAATGTGCACTGAAGCACCTCTTACCACCAGCAGCTTCAAAGCACGTCCAGTGGTTCCCTACGTAGCACGGTCTCCCGGGACGAGCAGAGTTAGTACCACTTAGTTAGTGACCTGTGTTGACTCAGCGCTGACTCGGCAGGTGCTACCTCAGTCTCCGTTTGATGTTTGTAAGGTTAAAACTATGAACTGTGAGTTATTGTGACATCATCATCGGTTTCTGTTTGTTTGTTTGTTTGTTTACTGTTATGGCTCATATTTACGGAAGGGGTTTCCTCAGGCGGACTGGGTCGTGTATGTTAATGGCTGGTTTGTTTGGTGTTGGTCTCAGATATAGACGAGTGCGCTGAAGGGTCACACATGTGCCACTCAAATCAGCAGTGTGTGAACACAGTGGGCCACTACCGCTGCCAGGCACGGTGTGGCCCTGGATTCAAAGCCAGCCCAGCCGGCAGCAGCTGTGAAGGTGAGTGAGACGTTTCCTGGAAGACTAGTGAAATGTTGCCTGAGGGAAGGAGAACCCATTATTATTATTATTATTATTATTATTATTATTATTGGGAATCATCATTATCATTATTAAAAGCAATGATCATTATTATTACTATTATTAATAAAAATATTACACTCGATTGTTATTAATAGTAATATCTCCATCATCATTATGAAGACTATTATTAATGTTGTTATTATTAGTAGTATTATTGTTATTAGATTATTTATTTATTTAATGTATTATCATTATATATTTTTTATATTAGATGTGGATGAATGTCTGGAGTCTTCAGTCTCTCCCTGCCAGCATCAGTGCTTTAACACTCTTGGCTCCTTCCGCTGCACCTGCCATCCAGGATATCAGATGGTGGGACATCGATGTCTCGGTCAGTCAGACCAATATAATCTCTAATCCCTAATCCCTAATCCCTAACTTTAACTCAGAAACAAAGACCAATATAATCTCTAATCCCTAACCCCTACCCGCTAACTGTGGTTGTGGGTGTGTGTGTGTGTGTGTATGTGTGTGTGTGTGTGTGTGTGTGTGTGGTTGTGTATATGTGTGTGTGTGTGTGTGTGTGTGGTTGTGTGTGTGTGTGTGTGTGTGTGTGTGTGTGTGTGGTTGTGTGTATGTGTGTGTGTGTGGTTGTGTGTGTGTGTGTGTGTGTGTGTGTGGTTGTGTATATGTGTGTGTGTGTGGTTGTGTGTATGTGTGTGTGGTTGTGTGTATGTGTGTGTGGTTGTGTGTGTGTGTGTGTATGTGTGTGTATGTGTGTGTGGTTGTGTGTATGTGTGTGTGGTTGTGTGTGTGTGTGTGTGTGTGAGTGTGTGTATGTGTGGTTGTGTGTGTGTGTGTGTGTGTGTGTGTGTGTATGTGTGGTTGTGTGTGTGTGTGTGTGTGGTTGTGTGTGTGTGTCAGATATAAACGAGTGTCTGCAGAGTGTGTGTCCAGTTAATCAGCAGTGCAGAAACACAGATGGAGGCTATCAGTGCTTTGAGAGTTGTCCAGCAGGAATGATCCAGTCAGAGAGCGGCGTGTGCACAGGTGAGGACTGAACGCTGATTGTTATTGATTGATGTTTGTTACTGATTGGTGGTTATTGATTGATGTTTGTTACTGATTGATGTTTGTTATTGATTGGTGGCTATTGATTGATGTTTGTTACTGATTGATGTTTGTTATTGATTGATGTTTGTTATTGATTGGTGGTTATTGATTGGTGGTTATTGATTGATGTTTGTTATTGACTGATGTTTGTTATTGATTGATGTTTGTTACTGATTGTTGGTTACTGATTGATGTTGATTATTAATGTTATTGATCGATTGATTGCTGATTACTGCGACTCTTGACTCTGTGGTTTGACTGTTGTTGAATCCCGTGTCTGGTGAGCTGTAGATGTAGACGAGTGTGAGGATGGCAGTCACGCGTGTCGTTACAGTCAGATATGCCAGAACACACTCGGTGGGTACACATGCGTGTGTCCGAGGGGCTTCCGCTCGCAGGGTGTCGGTCGACCGTGTGCAGGTGAGTTAAATACATTATTGATCAAACAGTGTTTCCTCTACAGTAGGATCTGTACCTTCCCACACTGACTGTTGGGCTGTACGTGGTGATTCCTCCAGGCGGGGGTTTCAGATGAACAGGAAGACTAAGTGATTAACTGTGATTATATCTGTGGAGTATGAAGATCACCCGTTTCAGAAAGGACGTTTTGGATTGTGTTATTATCTCTGTGTTCTTCTATGACTGTGACTCGCTCTGTAACATCTGGGCCGAATTCTAAGACCTCCTCTCTGCTGCTCAGACATTGATGAATGTGTCCAGATGCCCAACCCCTGTGCCTATCAGTGTCGGAACGTGCCAGGCAGTTTCCGTTGCGTTTGTCCACCGGGCACCGTGCTGCTAGGTGATGGGCGTTCCTGCGCTGGCCTGGAGAGGGGGAATGTCTTCACCAATGGCACCAGGTTCCGGACCAGACTACGGCCTCAGTTGGTGTCCACTCTTGGCCGACCGCTGTTGACCCAGCTCCATGCTGAGCAACAGGGACCCTTGCGTGGCTCAAGGAACAGCTGCCTCCCGGGCTTTACCAACAGGGATGGCACCTGTGTGGGTGGGTAGACACATCCAGCTTATCACCTTCTTTCAGTAGACCAGGATCAGGATTAGGATTAGTTCCCCGCTCTTTCTAAAACCTTCTTCTTCTTGCACAGACGTTGATGAATGCGTGTTCAGAAAGCCCTGCCAGCATGAGTGTAGAAACACAGCAGGAAGTTTCCAGTGTTTGTGTCCTCCAGGATACCAGCTCTTACCCAACGGCCGGACCTGTCAAGGTGAGTCTAGTCATGTGACTAAATAACATGTTCTAGATAAATACAGTATGTACATTTTAACGTGTATTCATTTCTATTTTTATGCAGAGGTAAGTTTGACATTGACTGGGCAGCTCATTTTTGATTCGACCTGAAGAACTATTATTATAATTATGGATTAATGGAATCTCTCTAAACGGCTCTTTCAGATATTGATGAATGCTCTGAACAGAGGGTTCAGTGTGGACCAAACCAGATGTGCTTTAACACACGGGGAGGCTACCAGTGTTTGGACACACCCTGTCCAGCCAGCTACCAGAGAGGGGGCAGTCCTGGGTAAATTTCACCTCCCTTCCTAACGTAACCATGTGGGGTTCCTAACACAGTGTAAGTAAATCAGTGCTGAACAATCACAGCAGATGAGGACAGGAACAGTGGGAGGACTTTGGTCAGTCCACTGGATCTGGTATGTCACCTAGGCCTCTACACTAAAGCTGTGGTAGTTCAGAACGAGTGGCGTAAACCCCTGACTGACCTGTTTGTTGTCCACAGGACCTGTTATAGACCCTGCTCTCCAAACTGTGCTGCTGGAGCATCTCCCCTCATTCTCCAGTACAAGCTCCTGACTCTTCCCCTCGGAATCCCCGCACAACACAACGTGATCCGTCTGTCAGCGTTTTCAGAGGCTGGTGTCCTGCAGGAACGCACATCCTTCACCATCCTGGAGCAAGGAGGGGAGATCGAAGGCCGGCCATTTGGAATTAAAGATGAGGCTGGAAGAGGCATCATCTTTACCATGCATTCTTTAGACCGTCCAGGCCTGGTCAGGCTGCGGGTCCAAGCTACCACATTGTCTGAGCAGGGTCGCATCACGTATCAGAGTATATTCATCATTTACATCTCCATCTCTGTATATCCATACTAACTAGTGGCACTGAGACACTCCAGAGAGCCTGAGAGGAACCCTGAAGCTCTCCTGAGCTGAACTCTGGTGATCCAGTTGTCAGTGGAAGGAATGTTTTTGGTGAACTGGTTTGATCCCTACATGAACGATCACAGCAGGGACTTGTAAATGTGCTCTGGGACAGATGCAGTGTTATCATGGATTACCAGGCGTGACAATGGTTCCAGTTTGCTACAATAGAGATCAGGTCTCCTTAACTCAGTACTGATACGCTGATGCACTGGTTACCGTGGCGACTGAAATGGTTTATCCGGACTGAGTAATATTTAAAGGGTTTGTTGGGTATACTTACAATGTGCAGATATCGTTTTTATTAACCAGGTTTACCATTTGTAAAACTGTAAAATGGATGATGGTTATTTTTAATAATTCTCCTTTGATAATGTTTGTGTTGAAATGTGTGTTTATTATGACGGTATACTTTATTATCTTGAGGTTTTTAATTAAAGAGTGAAAAGAATATTCTCAGTTCTTGAAACCAAATGTGTGAATGTGTACAAACAAAAATCAACAAAACCCTAGACTAGACTAAACCACACTAGACTGGACTAGACTAGACTAGACTAAGCCCATGAGTAGGTCCCAGCCCGTGGCTCCTGAATGTCGTCGGGAGGCCTTGGGCGATGATGATGACACCTTAAGCCGTGGCCCATTGATAGGCAGGCAGCAGGGGCGGTACCCTGAGTGAGGGCAGTGCCCCCAGAGAGGGACAAAACACACCAGGCACCAACACACACCAAAGCAGTCCCCAAGGTACCGCCGAGACACCAGACATCTGTCTAAGATTTTTGAAAGGCCCCGAATTTTTTTAAGGTTTATTTCTATATAAGGAAGAAAACATTTCGATTTTAGGACACATCCTCAGTAGTGTACCTTAGAGTCATCCGGTGTATCAGCACTATACACCCTCATCTGAGGCGGCTCGCCCAGGTTGATCAGGTCCGGGCTTGTGTCCCATGTCCAATTGAATGTTGCTGGTTATTTTTAATATTTGAACTGGATATATTTATTATTGTTATAAAAGTAATTGCCCATTGAAACTATTTAACGTTGTTGGTTCCGAGTTGTATTGCCATGTTGTGCGGTTGCTGACAGATAGAAAAAATGCACCTTCCCTGCGTGTTGTCCACGTAGGGTTAGAGCTCCTGCGAGTGCAGGTTAGGATTTCCCCCAAAAAGCACATTTTAACTTGCACATTAGTGATTGCCCCTTGATCACCGTGCACATTGGTGATTGCCCCTTGATCACCGGTGTGGGAAATCTGCAATGCAAGTCCACCCCCTAACCCGGAAGGCATAAATAGCTGTGCACCACTTCCACAGCGCATGGCAATCGCTCCATCCAGCACAGCCAACGCTCGTTCCAGGCGCATCCGCTGCCCCACAAACCCACAAAATGGTGAGTTTTACGGATTGTCTTTCTACCTGTGTCCCACCGTTTAATGCCCGATCCATGGGAAACTTCTAAAGACTTTCAGGAACATCAGAGTCAGATCTCACCATCCGTCCATGTCTGAGCCAAAGTGGACTTAATGGGAGACCACCAAGGAGGACACCAGTGTTAAAAAAGCCAGACTGGAATTTACCAAACTACATACAAGCCACAGAACTTCTGGGAGAATGTCCTATGGACAGAGGCACATCAGCTCTGTGTTCACAGAGGGAGAAATGAAGCACATGGTCCCTCCTGTGGAACACGAAGGAGGTTCTGTCATGTTCTGGGGCTGTCCCTACTGTGGAACATGGAGGAGGCTCTGTTATGTTAATATCAGGACTATCAGGGAATTCTAGAGAGAACTGTGCTGCCCAGTGTCAGAAAGCTTGGTCTCAGTCGCAGGTCAAATCAAATCAAATCAAATCAAGGTTTATTTGTCACATACATAGTCATACATGGTACAACCAGCAGTGAAATGCTTTTGTAACTGCCCAGCCACATATTAGATAAGATAAATGAAATAGACTAAAATATAAGATATAAAAGAGTACAAAAGGTAAAAATAAATAAAGGTATAAAGTAGAGTGTAGGACTTGTAGTTTCAAACAGTTATTACATTATTGAATATTCTCACATTGTTCATGCAGGTTTTACGGTGGGGTGGAGGCGAAGTCACACCTTCTGGACATGTGACAACAAACAGTTCATGTTGGCGCCGACCATGGTGCCTCCACATCCAGATTTGTTGGTCGTTTCCTCCAAGACAAAAACGGGACTCGTCATTTAAGATGACCTGCTGAGTCCCTCCATGACAGTCAGACATCACAGCGTTTGGTGACAGCGACCTGGTGTTAAGAGCAGATGTCACAACGGTGTGCTTGCATGTACTCGTGCAACCGCCTGTCAGTGGTGCTGGCACTAACAGGATGCGTAATGGAGGGCGTCACTGTTCGCTGAATGTCCGTAATGGTGGCTGTTGTGTCAGTCAGGTACAGGGATTAAGGCCCGTCCTTGCTTGCATCACATTTGAGGCCAAGCACTATACCTGAATCATTTGCATTCGCATGTCTCACAATGTCAAACCTATGTCAACATTTATTTATTTAGCGCTTTTTACAACAAATGTGTCACAAAGCAGCTTTACAAAGAATCTGGTGTTCGAGCTACCAGTGAGCAAGCCGAGGGCCACAGTGGCAAGGAGAACCTCCCTTAGTGAGGAAGGAAGAAACCTCGAGAGAAACCAAGACTCAAAGGGGAACCCATCCTCCTCGGGTTAACACCAGATACAGGACAGGACAGGAAAGGAGCGTATAGTGTTTGTAGAATAATAGATGTCTGATCTGTAGTTAGGTAGTCAGGTTATCAGATGGGTCAGCAGGACGCAGGCCATGCCTCCACAGTGCAGGACAGCCAGGAGCTCCGTGGTGGTTAAAGGCATCAGTGATTTCCAGTCAGAGCAGATGTACCAGCATCAGCCCACACAGGATGGGCAGCAGTTCAGCTCAGACAGAGAGATTAGACAGACAGTTAGCTCTGACAGACCTGAACACACTATATGGTTCTCTGCGTGTTGCTGATGTGCAGACATGTTTATGGACGGAGATCCAGTAAGAAGAGGAGGTAGAAGTGAAAAGTCTATTGAATAAAGAAAAGCCCGGGTTCAAACCAACGAGCTTTCACATGTTAGGTGAACGTGATAACAGCTACACTATAGGGACTGAGCTGGGGTGGAGCTGGAGATGAGGTCACTGAAATGCTGACTTGTGTTGTTGCTTCATGTACTGAAACTTTTAATGTGATATTAGTTGTTCAAGTTCAAATGTAGTTTATTAAATCACCATCGATATGTTAATAGACATTTATATGATCGATATGGTAAACACACAGTATACTGATACGCTGATCCAGCACGCTAGACTGGCATGTCCGTACTGCATAAGCACATAGACAGAGCCGTCCGTCTACAGGCTGCATTTAAATCGCTTCTGTTTAAAAACCACCTAAAGCACTTGGACTAGGATGTCCATTAGGAGCTAGCACACTGATATACTGCCTCGATCTGATATATGAGTGTATATCATGAAGATGCATTAATATATTTTGAAATACATACAGTTGAAACCAAAAGTTTACATACACTATATAAAAAGACACATATGCATTTTTTTCTCACTGTCTGACATGAAATCAGAATAAACTTTTCCCTTTTTGGGTCAGTTAGGATTACCACAATTATTTCTATTTGCTAAATGTTAGAATAATGAGAGAGGAATTTTTTTAAGGCAATTTTTATTACTTTCTTCAAGCTCAAAAGTTTAAATACACTAAGATTACTATGCCTTTAAACAGTTTGGGACAGCCCATATGATGATGTCATGTCTTTGCAAGCTACTTATAGGTTTATTGGCAACATCTGAGTTAATTAAAGACACACCTGTGGATGTATTTTAAGGCACACCTGAAACACGCTGCTTCTTTGAGTAACATCATGGGAAAGTCGAAAGAAATCAGCCAAGATATAAGGAACAGAATTGTGGACTTGCACAAGTCTGGTTCATCCTTGGGTGCAATTTCCAGATGCCTGAAGGTGCCTCACTCATCTGTACAAACAATTATACGCAAGTACAAACAGATGGTAATGTCCAGCCATCATACCGCTCAGGAAGGAAGAAGGTTCTGTGTCCCAGAGATGAACGTGCTTTGGTTCGAAGTGTGCATATCAACCCAAGAGCAAAAGCCAAAGACCTTGTGAACATGATGGCTGAAGCTGGTAAGAGTGTATCATTATCCACAGTGAAACGAGTTCTGTATCGACATGGGCTGAAAGGCCACTCTGCCAGGAAGAAGCCATTACTCCAAACCAAACATAAAAAAGCCAGATTAATGTTTGCAAATGCACACAGGGAAAAAGACCTTCATTTCTGGAGACATGTCCTGTGGTCTGACGAAACTGTTTGGCCATAATGACCATCGTTACGTTTGGAGGAAAAAGGGGGAAGCTTGCAAACCTAAGAACACCATCCCAACTGTGAAACACGGGGGTGGCAGCATCATGTTGTGGGGTTGTTTTGCTGCAGGAGGGACTGGTGCACTTCACAAAATAGATGGCATCATGAGGAAAGAACATTATGTGGAAATACTGAAGCAACATCTCAAGACATCAGCCAGGAAGTTAAAGCTTGGGCGCAAATGGATCTTCCAAATGGACAATGACCCAAAGCATACTGCCAAACTGGTTACAAAGTGGCTTAAGGATAACAAAGTTAATGTTTTGGAGTGGCCATCACAAAGCCCTGATCTCAATCCTATTGAAGATTTATGGGCGAAGCTGAAACGGCATGTGCAAGCAAGGTGGCCTACAAACATGGCTCAGTTACACCAGTTCTGTCAGGAGGAATGGGCCAAAATTCCTGCCAACTATTGTGAAAAGCTTGTGGAAGGATATCCAAAACATTTGACCCAAGTCATACAGTTTAAGGGCAATAGTACCAAATACTAATGAAATGGATTTAAACTTTTGAGCTTGAAGAAAGTAATAAAAATTGCCTTAAAAAAATTCCTCTCTCATTATTTTAACATTTAGCAAATAGAAATAATTGTGGTAATCCTAACTGACCTAAAAAGGGAAAAGTTTATTCTGATTTCATGTCAGACAGTGAGAAAAAAATGCATATGTGTCTTTTTATATAGTGTATGTAAACTTTTGGTTTCACCTGTAGGTACATACTGTATATGTAGGTACCAAGTATTGGACTTACGATAACAAAAGTTATTAGAAGGCTCTCATCATGTTTATCTTAATGCTGTAATTGAGAATAAATGTGAAGACATCAAACTACAAAACAGCAGTCATGAAATTATACAGTCCACCTTAAAAACCTACAAAATGGAGCTTTACAGGAGGATAGAACAGCTTTCTTAACCTGTAGTGGAGGCTGATAAGATTTTTTTCTAATCTGTTTTGGACAAATTCTATTGATCTGTCCATGATGAAGATTGAGTAAACTGGAACAGGAATTAAATCTTTTAAACTGTAAAGAAAAATAAAGACAAAAAGTTTTTTCAGCAAAAAAAAAAAAAAAAAAAAAAAAAAAAAAAAAAAAAAATATATATATATATATATATATATATATATATATTATATTTATATTATAATATATATATTATATATATATATATTTTTTTTTTTTTAAATTAAAGTTTTTTATTACACACTTCCTTCATACAATTTACAAGACACAAGGCAAATCAACAGGTACATTTTCGAGAAATAAGGGCATAGGCATATTTGTCAGCATATCCTTACAGTTAGATGTGACAAGGAACAAAGATATAGTAAGAGAGAAAAGAAAAAATAAATAAATAAGTAAATAAATAATAGCATACAATAATAATAAATAAAGAAGTAAATAAGTCTGATAAGTCAGGAGGAGACAGGGCAGAAGAAGGGGTGTGGACTACTTTACTCTTGTAGTTTTACTTGCTGCCACAGATTTTGCCAGGCCGTATTTCTTTTTAAGCTTTGTCCAGACATTCCAGCTAACATATTTTCGTACGAAGCAGTTTCTGTCATTAAATTCAACCATTCTTTTAACTCTGGTAACATAGCTGATTTCCAATGTTTCAGAATTATTCTTGATGCAGTAATTAAGCCCGTAATCAAAATTCCAAATTCAACCTGATTTATGTCTCTTACTGAATTTCTAGTGCCTAATAAGCATAACTGTGGGCAGACTGGTAGGTTTTTCCCCATCCAATCACCCAACACTTTTAACACCCCCCTCCAGAACAATTGTAATAAATCACATTCCCAGATACAGTGGAAAAAGGTGCCCTTCTCCCTCTGACACCTCCAACAGCAGTCATTATCTATAAGACCCATTCTATACAGTCGACATGGTGTCCAATAATATCTATGTAATATTTTATATTGAACAAGTTTACCCCTGGACTCCCTAATATATCTTCCTGATAAGATTTTTGACCAAGTTTCACTATCTATTTCAGAACCCAAATCTCTTTGCCAAAGTATTTTTAAACTGTTCTCATTATCACTTCTCATTTTTATTGCCATTCTATAAAACTCAGATGCTTTCTGATTTTCTTTGGGTAAATGCAAGTAACCCAATAAATAATGTGGGGTTACACTTTTATGCATGGAGGTCATACAGCTCCTCAGTTGTAAGTATTTCCAAAAATTCCCTTTGCCTTCCAGATTGTATATTTCCATTATCTCCCTATATGACATGAATACTCCATCCTTAAATAAATCTGCTATTGTTCTTAGACCTGCCTTAAGCCAGTGTTTCCAGTATACAGTCTGTTTTCCAATCTTAATCTCTGGGTTGTTCCATAAAGACGCATATATCTGAGAGTACTGTGACATTTTAAACATTTTGTGTACACTGTTCCACACTTCTTTGGAATGAGCAACAATTGGGTTTGGAGGGTCTTTTCCAGATGTGCGTTGTGACAAAACCTCTAACAGCTGGAATGGCTCTGCCAGTTCTCGTTCTATTGCAACCCATGCTATCTCATCTTCTATTTTATTCCAATGTTTAGCCAATTTACTAATCTCAAATGCCAAATTATACAGTTTTACATCTGGCAAAGCCAGACCACCTTCCTCTCTGGAAGCATATAATTTCTTCATTTTAATTCTTGGTCTTTTCTTATCCCACAAAAATTCTTTAACCATATTATCATATTTTTTGTAGATATTGGGAGGTATAGTTAGCGGAATCATCATTGAAATATAATTGAATTGTGGCGCAACCACCATTTTTATGATATTAATTTTTCCCAATAAGGAAAGTTTTAATCTTGACCATCCTTCTAGGTTCATTTTCATTTTTTGCAATAGTGGCTCATAATTTAACTCTATTAAATCTTCCAAATCCCCACTCAGTTTGACTCCTAAATAGGTCATCCCTTCTGGTATCCATCTAAAATTAAAACTTTTAAATATTCCAGGGTGGCAGATCTTTGATATTGGCATTGCCTCCGACTTGGACCAATTAATTTTGTAACCAGACATGTCAGAGTATCTCTGAATCACTTCCATTATAACTGGTAGAGATTCTTGTGGTTCTCTAGCCAGCCACAATATATCATCTGCATACATTAGTAGCTTGTGTTGTTTTCCTCCTCCATGGATACCTTTAATCTTTTCGTCCATTCTGATTATGGTAGCTAGTGGCTCTAAGACCATTATAAAAAGTAGGGGGCTTAATGGACACCCCTGAGGAGTCCCTCTGCCTAATCTAAAAAATGGGGAAATTATGCCATTGGTTATGACTGCTGCTTTGGGTTGGGCATACAGAATTTGCATCCACTTTGTAATGACAGGGCCAAAACCAAATCTGTTTAAGACTCCAAAAAGAAAATCCCACTCTACCCTATCAAATGCCTTTTCTGCATCTAAAGAAATGGCAGCAGCTGGAGTATCAATAGATCTGTTTAACCAAATCAGATGCAGTAGTCTCCTCAGACTGTCTGTTGAGGAGCGGTTCTTAACAAAGCCTACCTGGTCTGAATTGATTATAGAGGGTATTATGTCCTCCAACCGTGTGGCTAAGATCTTAGTCAGAATTTTGGAGTCTACATTTATTAAGCTAATTGGCCTGTAATTCGCAGGGTTTGTTTGGGACCTACCTTTTTTGTGTATTACTGATATTAGTGTTTCATTAAAGGTTGGGGGGAGTAATCCGCTATCTAGCGTCTCTGAAAAAACTTCTGTTAAGACTGGCGTAACAATATCTATGAAGGATTTATAATATTCTGCCGGTATCCCATCTGCTCCCGGTGACTTCCCTGTTTTCATCGATAAAATAGCCCTGCGTACTTCATCTTCTGTTATTGGAGCATCTAGTGTCTCCATCTGTTCCACCGTTATCTTTGGAAGATTTATGTTTTGTAGATAAGTATTAATTTCATTAGCGGTCACTTTGGAGGTGGAGCTATATAAATCTGAGTAAAACTGGAAGAAAACTTCATTTATTTTTTTAGGGGAGTAAACTAAACCTTTTGATGTCTCAATCGCTGGTATAATATGGGACGAATCTTGTCTCTTTAACTGCTGCGAAAGAAGTTTCCCGGCTTTTTCCCCACTTTCATAGTAGTTTGTTTTTAATCTAAATAATGCGTATTCCGCCTTTCTATTATAAATTTCGTTAAGCTCAAATTTTAATTTACACAACTCCTGAAATCTATTATTTGAGTAGTATCTAATAAGCTCTTTTTCTAAATTAGAAATTTCTGCCTCCAGTTGTTTTATTCTACCAATGGTTTCTTTTTTCCGTCTAGAGAGGCGGGAAATTATCTGTCCCCTAATATATGCTTTGGAGCATTCCCAAACTGTTGAAATATTTGTGCTACCCATGTTGAGTGCAAAAAATTCTGTTAAATCGTCCGCTATTGATATAGAGAAACTTTTATCTTTTAAGACAGATGTGTTCATTCGCCATCTACCCTTGCATTTATTATCTGTAATTAGATCTACGTTAAGTTGCACCAGTGCATGGTCTGAAAGAGAAATCACCCCAATTTTACAGTCTGTGACTCTATCAATCATGGAATTAGATATTAGGAAATAGTCCAGCCTAGAGTATGATTTATGGCAATTTGAGAAAAATGTATATTCTCTCTTTTTTCCATTTATTAGTCTCCAAATATCTACTAAACCCCAGTCTTTTGTTAACTCGTGAATGGCAACTCTGTCTCTAGGACATAATGATCCTACTGTATGACTTTTGTCCAATTTAACATCCATTACTCGATTAAAATCACCTGCAAGTATGATCCTTCCACTAACCTCTCCCAACATCTTATGTACCTCATGAAAGAAAGTGGGCTCCGTCTTGTTGGGTGCATACACGTTGCACAGGACTAATTTAACTCCATTTATGAGTACTTCAATACATATAATTCTGCCCCATTTATCCTTTAACTCCTTAATCAAAGCCAAATTAATATTTTTATTTACGAGTATCATTACCCCGTTTTGTTTGGATGTGAATGAACTATGGAAAACCTGGCCCACCCAATCTCTCCTAAATTTAGCTGTATCTCCAGCTGCCAAATGAGTCTCCTGTAAAAACGCTATATCTGTTTGCTTTTGTTTTAGATACATCAACATTTTTTTTCTTTTCACTAGACTTCCACAACCATTACAATTCCAAGTCACCAACCTAATACCTTTGTTAGCCATAATGCCAACTACAACTTATACATACTGTCACAAATATGGTGCCCCTTTTCCTATTAAAGAATGTATTTGCCCTTGTTTCATTACTTCCATAAGGTTTCCGAACAGTGAAGTGTGGCATATTAACCATTATTCAAAACAGTTAGAACAGAAAACTAAAGTAACAACCACTAACGAAGAAAAAAAAAACAACAAAATAAATCAAAAAGTCCAGTGAGTGGGGCTTTCCACTCGGTTACTAGCAAAAAAAAAAGCGGCTAGTCAGAAGGAATAATAACTAAATGTGGTCCGTGAGGCGTCGAGCTGGCTAAAGAACTTAGCCTCTTTTCCGGCGGCTATTCCGAGTGTCCCTGCCCGTGCCACCCGTTTTATATATTCGACCACCCTTACACAGCATCATTGTTCATTCATTTACCAACCTGCTGTCGTATAAAGTCCTCTGCCTCTGAGCTGACATGGAAATTCTTGGATTGACCCTTCCAGCTGAACTTCAGTGTTGCAGGATACACCAGCGCATATCTCACGCTCCTCTCCCGCAGCAACTTTTTCGCTGTGTTGAAGGATTTTCTTTTTTCTGCCAGTTCCCTGGACATATCGGGAAAGAAAGACAGTTTACATCCTTCCCATTCGAGTGGCCCCTTCTCTCGTGCAGCTCTGAGGACTTTCTCCCTCGTGGCAGATCGCAAAAATCGAATTAGAACCATGCGCGGCGGTCTATCCTCACTCGGCGATGCGCCCTCTCAATTTCCAGCTCGCCGTCAAGATCCATGCCCAGGCCGTCCGCGAGGACATCCTGGATGTATTTTACCAGACCTTCTCCGCCTTCTCTACCTTCTTTTAGACCCACCAACCTGACGTTGTTACGCCGGCTTCTATTTTCAAGGTCTTCCACCCGTTTCCACAGTATATCAATTGATTTTCCATGTTTTTCCCCGTCACTTGTTAGCTGCGCCGTGGCGTCCTCCACCACCGATATCCGACTCTCCGTCTCCTTAAGCCGCTCCTGTATGGCCTTCATGGAGATTTTCAGCTCGTTCGTTGTCTCCTTGATTTTGGAAACATCCGAAGCAACTCCCTAAAGAGTGGTGTTCATTTTACTGATTTCAGTCAGTAAGTCTTTAGTTTCGGATGAGGTATGGTGTTGTTGTTGGGAGTCTTCAGGTGGAGGGCTCTGTCTGGTAGCCATGCGTGTTGAAGCGGCGCCCTTGAAATATTTTGAAGTCGCCATTTCGTCTCAGAATCAGGTCAGACTTGAAAAATTTCGATATAAGATTTGTCAGCAGAGTCTATAGTAAACAGAATGGAGCTTTCTGTGCGAAGATTGAGTGGCCAAAATACCTGATTATTTTGATTTATTGGTGGCCTGATGGAGCTACTCAGAGAGCTGCCATCTTCCTTGACGGTCCCACGTGACTCTCAGATTTACATTTTTTAATCATATATTGTCAATGCGGATAAAATATGTGTGCTCCTCGCCTGATCTCGCCCCCTCTCACCTGTCTGATCTCTCCTTCTTACCTGTCTGACCTTCTTCCTTACAAACCCTCTCGCTTTCTCAGCTCTCTCAGACTTGCTCCTCGACTCTGGAAGGCTCTCCCACCCCTGGAGAAGCAGTCCAATTCCCTCACTGTGATTATATCTAATCTTAAAACACATCTCTTCACACTCGCTTATAACCTGCCTCAAGACTAACACCGCTCTCTTAAATGATCATGTTGTCTACTGTATGTCCTTATTGTTATCAGTGTTTTTGTTTCTTTCCTGTATGACACCTATGCTCTTCTATCTTTTGTACTATTCTATCTAGATTTGGGTGTGTGTCTGAGGAAATTTGTGTACATTTACTCAAAAGAGCATTTGTGAGCTCAAGCACTGATGCTGGATAAGGTCAGGGTTCTGTGCAGGCCACTGGAGTTTCTCCACACAAACTCAACAAACCATGTCCTTATAGAACTTTGGACTTTTCATGCCAAAACTGGAAAGGGTTTACCCCAAACTGGTGCCATGAAGTTGGAAGTTGAAGCATTGTCTAATTGTCTTTGATAGTAATACCCACAGTGTGGTAAGTTATATTTACAGTATGGATGTGTAAAGAAATAGTGCACTCTAAATTTTACTGGCTTTTCACTGCTTTGGCTTTTTAGTATTAGTTTTAGGTAACCCTAACCCTAACCCTAACCCTAAACTTTAGAAAGCTGACACGCATACTGAGCTAATTTCAACATTTACATATCCTAACCCTAGATGATATGGGAGGAACGAGGGATGAATAAATGACACATAGAGGAGTGCTGGTCAGTATGTCTGTGGATTAGAGTTTGGGGAACTGCCCTGAGAGAGTTCATGCAGTTTGGTGACCATGTGTTAATAAAAAAAAAAAAGAATTTTGGATGAGGTAAAAAGTGGGCGGGGTTTGGGCGGCAGTGCAGGTTGAACCAACATTGAATTCCTACCTGGGGGTCTGCCCCAAGATGGTGTCTCTGGGTCGAGCAGAAGTACAGTACATGGGTGTTTAAATTTCTATCCCAATCATTCTTAAAGAAAAACAATTCCAGAAATTTCTGTTGCTATGGAGAAACTGCATTCAAATGAACAGCTGCACACAAGCACACCATTTCCAATCAGACAAACAATCTGAAGTTGGTATGATGTTGATATCTTGAAAACTGCAAGACCATTTAGCAGACAAAAATGTGTACCAGGAAGAAGAAGAAGAGCTAATCTGTTTTAAAGTCAGCAATGAAGAGAAGACTTCTCTAGAGTAAATACAGATGCACACCATTGCTGAGCCTCAGTGCTAGTAAAACCAGAGTAAAAGTATTCCACCTGAACATTAAAGCCGTAACAGACCTGGTTTCACACCAGTGTTTTATTTTGTGTAATACCGTTGGTGGCCTCTAGGGGCACCAGCACTAAATGTGTCCTCATAAAGGGAAGTTGGGTAGTACTTCCAGGGGACAACAGGGAGAGTGTTTGGAGCATGTGTGCTCCTGGCCTTGTCTTATGCCCTATCTACATCTCCTTTCCTGAGAAACTCTGCTGTTTCATGCTCAGATGTGAGTATTTTGTGAATGCATGTTAAACTGTTTGTGTTTTAATTTTATGGCAAGTTGATGAGCTGAATCTGCTGTTTGTCAGTGTGCTAATATGCTCTTCTGTTTTGCTAATATGTTCTGCTGTGGTGCTAAGCCAATATGTAAGGCAATGTTAAGATGCTAGGCTAACATGCTATGAGAAGCTAGTTGTGTTGCATTTTTTGTTTGTTTGTTTGTTTGTCTTGGATAAGGAGTTTTGTTTTGGTGCAAGAAAAGTGGATGTATGGACATAAAGGAACAGTGGAACAGGGATCCCTTCCTGTCCACCTCGCCTGTGTAGCCATGTCTTGCTGAGTGCAGTCTAAATGCTGAGGTTCAAAAGACTATTGTTTGCAACTGGCTTTGGGTCACTGTGTGTGTGTATATGTAAATACTGGTGTTGGGTTTGTGGCTTTTTTTTTTTTTTTTTTTTCCTCTTCTAATACATCCAGAGTTTACAGTTTTTGAAACTGTGGTTTGTTTTCTCTTTCTAGTCAGAATACCACAGTTAAGAAATGTGCAGAAATGTCCACAACCCCAAAACCCCCTTACCCCTTTGTGTTTCCGTTAGTGGAGGGAGGCTAAAACCCCTGCTTTTCATTTTCTACAGACGATGTCCTACAGCTACTGAAATCCAGCAATCCAAATACCTGCCTGCTGAATCCCATCCCCTCTACACTGCTCCAGTCAATCTCCCTGAACCTGCTACCCTTCATCACATTCCTTATATTCCTCTAGGTATCAGCATTGACCCTTGTTCGGGCAGCATCTGAGCTCATGTTGAGGTTTAGACTCTAACCTTCCTGTACTAGCTGGAAACATTATCCAATGGAACACTAAGCATGACTGTAAGTCTCTCTGGATCATCAGAGCGTCTGCTAAAGGCCTTGCATGTAAAGGGTAATGTAACCCAAACTCGAAGAAATGGTCAAATCTCGAAGTGTGTGTGTGTGTGTGTGTGACTGCCCTCATGGTCAACAAGCCAGTGACCCTGTGGGGTCAGTCCACTTTGGTTATGTGACACCTTGGTGACGTTAGACACTAACCCTAGGGTTTTATTGTGTAACTTGGTTATCTGAAGTGCTGGAGTTGATTGATCCCATTCACTTTGGTAATATGGGACACTCTGGTAACATAATGAAGTTCAATGGACTTTAGGGTTAAATTTGAGCCTGTATGGACACTTCGGTAATATAACCCTAACTCTATGAGAAAGTGTCCCATCTTTGTGATATGATCATAGAATGGGAGCTGCCTTGGTAATATGGGCCATCTTGGAAAGTTCAATGGGCTTTCATATGCACTTTAAACATATGTGGACAATTTTGTGATTATGGGACATCTTGTTAATATAACCACAACTCTATGAAAGTGGCCAAATCTCAAGGTGAAGTGTATGACCACCCTCACGGGCAACAAGACCGTGAGCCTGCGGGCTCAGTCCACTTTGGTAATATGCTTTGCTAACCCTAACACTAACTCTGGGGTTTTATTGGGTTACATGCTGATATTGAGTGCTGGGATTCTATAGTTGATTGATCCATCCATCTTGGTAATATGGGACACTTTGGTAATATAATGCAGTTCAAGGGTCTTCAGTGTTGACTTTGAGCCTGTATGGACACTTTGACAATATGGGACATGTTGGAAATGTAACCCTAACTCTATAAAGAAGTGGTCAAATCTCAAAGTGAAGTGCATGACTGCACAAGCCAGTGAAGCTGTGTGGTCAGTCTACTTTGGGTTACTTGATATTAAGTGCTGGGTTTCTTGGGTTGATTGGCTGCATTCACTTTGGTAAAATGATAAAGTTCAGTGGACTGTAGGGTTGAATTTGAGCCTGTGTGGACACATTGGTAATATGGGATGTCTTGCCAATATAACCCTAACTCCATGAAGAGTGGTCAAATCTCAACGTGCATGACTGTACTCGGTCAACAGGGCAGTGACCCTGTGGGGTTAGGCCAGCTTTTGTGATATGCCTTACTACCCTGGTTTGCTAACCCTAACCAACCCTAACCCAAGGGTTTTTTTGGGTTACTTGACCTTAATGTCTGTTTTTCTAGAGTTCATGGATCACATCCACATGGGTAATATAATGCAGTTCAATGGATTTTAGGGTTGAATTCCAGCCTTTATGGACACTTTGGTGATGTCTGGGTAATATAACCCTAAATCTATGAAGTGGTTAAATCTCAAAGTGAAGTGTACAACTGCACTCAGTCAACATGGCAGTGACCCTGTGGGGTCAGTCCACTTTGGGTTGCTATTGGGTTACTTGGGGTTATTGACTGCACTCAGTCAAGAGGGCAGTGACCACACGCAGTCAACTCGGTCCTCTTTGGTGATGTGCCTTACTACCCTGGTTTTCTAACCTTTACTCTAGGGTTTTATTGGGTTACTTGATCTTAATGTCTGGTTTTCTAGAGTTGATGGATCACATCCACCTTGGTAATTTGGGACATCTTGCTAATATAACACTTACTCTATGAAGAAGTGGTCAGTTCTCAAGGTGAAGTGTATAATTGCACTTAGTCAACAGGGCAGTGACCCTGTGGGGTCAGTCCACTTTGGTTATATGCTTTGCCAACCCTAACTCTAGGGTTTCATTGGGTTGCTTGATATTAGATGCTGGTGTTGGTAGAGGTTGAATACGATCACATCCACCTTGGTAATATGGGACTCTTTTGGTAATAAAATGAAGTTCAGTGGACTTGAGGGTTGATTTTTAAGCCTGTAAGGCAACTCTGGTTAAAAAAAAAACATGTGGACTTCTTGTTTAATAAAACCCTGAACTCTTCAAAGAGGTCAAACCTCAAAGTGAAGTGTATGACCACACTCATGGGCAACAGGGTAGTAACCCTGTGGGGCCAGTCCACTTTGGGAATATGCTTTGCTAACCCTAAGCTTTTATTGGGGTATATTGTGATGGAGTTTTGAGTTGATTAATCGCATCCAACTTGGTAATGCAGTTCAATGGATTTTAGGGTCGAAATTCAGCCTCTATGGACACTTTGGTGATATGGGATGTCTTTATCTCTTATTTAATCTGTAGTTTTTTACACTTTTGCTCTTCACTACTATGTGTTTTTACAATACCCTTTCTTCTGTCTCATAGACCTAGATCCCATGCTCACCACAGGAAGCGCAATACCAGCCCCCCAGTCCATCCTCTGTACCCCACAGTCCGTCACCTCTCAGACCAGTGTGGTTTGGTGGCTCTCAAATTATTTTGAATCATTGTCATTTATCAACCTCCTTGTCCTCTAGGTAACTTCATTCGGCACCACAAGCTAAACACTCTTTCCTGTTTGTTGGATTCCACACTTCTTCTCCTTGGCCACGTTCATCTATCCGCCCACAGAAGTTTGCAATCAATTTTGCCTGGACCCACTGCTATCATCCTCCAAACCTCACCCTCAACCTCATCCCCTCCAACGCAGCGAGGAAGCAACATTCTGGAATCTGTTCAAGAGACCTACCCGCTGCTCTGGATATGACCGTAAACCCATTTACATGTAATAGATCATCGCTTTTCTATCTTTTACTCTCTCCCCAGCTCTTCCTGACCATGTCACCCCTTTACATCCTTCCTTCACTCTGGTGTAAATCTGTTGCTCCCGATCTCTCCCTCTTCTCTTTGGGGCTTCAACCATCACTGGTTGTTCTCCACCCTCATTCTGCATTTTCACCATTTGTCCCTCTCTCCCCCAGGTGAACAAGATCCTCTTCACACGCTAGGGTCCCCTGGATGACAGCAGGCCTTTCGTAGCTATGCAGAAGCTGAGAGGAAGTGAGGAGATCCCAGCTCGACTCTGATCTGCACACCCACGCATAACCTCCTCTCTAAAGGTTCTCAGCGGAAGTGACATCCTAGGAGAAGTGACAATCTGTTCAACAGTCTCCTCCCTTTCTACAGGGGGGGGGGAAACTGGAGGAACCTGCGTATGACGCCATGACCCACGCAAGCTCTTGAGTACTTTCTCCTCTCTCCTCTCAACCTCTTCCCTTACGACCCAGAGGACTGTCACCATCTTTGAAGAGAAAAGTGAATAAAATCTGGCAGTCTCTTTCCTCTGTCCCCGCTCTCCTCCTTTCCGTTAATCCCTTCTCTTCTTTGCCACAAATTCCTTAGACCTGCCTTTCTTCTCTTTTACAGATGCTTTTCTACAGTTACTGGAAATCACAGCATAACCCAACTACCTGCCCCCTGGATCCCGTCTAACTGTTCATCCCCAGTATAAGGCATCACTAACTACACACAGGGTAGATACACATGTCCTGGCTCCCCCCCCCCCCCCCATAAGGTGTAATGAGCTCCGACACTGGCTGTCTGAACAGCTTACTCTCTTGCAGTCTTCATATGCAGACTGAAGACCCATCTCTTTGTAAAGCACTTGAGTGAGCACTAGTGGATGTGTTATGTGGAAATACTTTGTTCTTGCACTTCTACTGGCCCTAACCTTTCTTCTCTATAGGTGTGAGTGCTGAGTTGGGCTTGCCAGGTTATGCACTTATGCTTTATATATGTATGTGTATTGTTCTCTCTGGGTATCAGCACTGACCCTTGTTCGGGCAGAGTCTGAGCTCATGGTGAGACACTAAGCACGACTAAGTCGCTCTGGATCAGAACATCTGCTAAAGGCCTTGCATGTAAAGAGTAATGTAACCCAAACTCGAAGAAATGGTCAAATCTCAAAGTGAAGTGTGTGACTGCCCTCATGGTCAACAGGGCAGTGTGGGGTCAGTCCACTTGGTTATATGTGACAGTTTGGTGACATTAGACCCTAACCCTAAGGTTTTGTTGGGTAACTTGGTTATCTGAAGTGCTAGCAGTCTGGAGTTGACTGATTCCATTCACTTTGGCAATATGGGACACTCTGGTAATATAATTAAGTTCAATGGACTTCAGGGTTAAATTTCAGCCTGTATGGACACTTTCGTAATATAACCCTAACTCTGAGAGTGTCCCATCTTCATATGATTATAAAATGGGAGATGCCTTGGTCATATGGGCCATCTTGGAAAAGTCCAGTGGGCTTCTGCATGCACTTTAAGCGTATGTGGACAATTTTGTGGTATGGGACGTGTTGGTAATATAACCCTAACACTATAAAGACATGGTCAAATCTCAAGGTGAAGTGTCCGCACTCACAGGCAACAGGGCAGTGACCCTGTGGAGTCGGTTTACTTTGGTAATATGCTTTGCTAACACTAACTCTGGGGTTTTATTGGGTTACATGCTGATATTGAGTGCTGGGTTTCTAGAGTTGATTGATCCATCCATCTTGGTAATATTTTTTTTTATATACATTTGAGCCTGTATGGTAATACACTTTGGTAAAATGGGACATGTTGGAAATGTAACTCTAACTCTATGAAGAAGTGGTCAAATCTCAAAGTGTATGACCACACATCATGGGGT